>JANRGW010006477.1:0-61184 GCA_024733675.1 Psilopsiagon aymara
TGGTACATTTAAAACACAATAAATGTTGTTCGTAGTTACCAGGATTTCCTATTTGGCTTCTAGTATCAGACAAAATGGGCTCCAAGCCCCATCCAACCTGGCCTTGAACACTGCCAGGGATGGGGCAGCCACAGCTGCTCTGGACAACCTGTTCTGTTTTCTATTTTTGTTGACACTTAGAAAATGCAGTTGGTAGAGTGTGGAACATGAGCATTTGTCAAATTCATCAGTCTTTATTTCACATTTTGATGTTAATGTGAGATCCCTCCCTTTTGCCTTTATTTTTTAATTAAAATTATTGCAGATACAAGAGGAAAAAAATAGGCCATTGCTGATGCTGTTACAAAATTGCTTTTTTTCCTATCAAATTATTTTGACTCTTTACAGTGATTATGCTTGCCTTTAGCCAAGTAACCAGTGAGTGAATGAGTTATGTTTTCAATCTTCTTATGTCAAGCACACTTGAGAATTTAAAATGCGCTTTCATACACTTTCCATAAATTATTCTGCGAATATGTAAACAAAAAAGTTTTAGAGCTGGAGGTCATGTTTGTTAAGCTCATTTGCTTCTTATTAGGGCTGGAGTAGAGGTCCTGTTTAATGAATTGGACATCCCTGAAGAAGAATTTTCCTTTGGTAGATCAAAGATATTCATCCGCAACCCAAGAACAGTAAGTGAAAAATGTCTTCTGCAAAATCAAGATGTCATTCATAAGGGTAGCCTGTTACAAGCTGCATAATTCACTAGTTGGCTACCGTAGATTTTTCTAGACACAGTGCTTTGATACAGTGTTGTGAAATTTAGCACTAAAAAAAGGCACTTTTTTAATGTTAGACCCATTAAAATTGAAGTGAATCAAGACTCTACAATAGTTATCAGCCTAAATTTAATGTTTCTTCTGTGCGCTGACTTGTGACAGTATATCTGACACAAACTTTGTTGATGTATGTGTCTGTAGCTCTGGAGGTGAATAAACCAAAAGATGCCTGTAGGGGGTCTTGAATAAAGGAGAGATTTCTCTTACAATAACTGTGCTTATGGGTTTTTTTCTGGTCTCTTCTCCCCTGCTGTTTTTCTTCCAATGTCAACTAAAACCCTAAAAAAACCCCCCACACTCAGCTCTTCAAGCTAGAAGATCTGAGAAAGCAGCGGTTGGAGGATTTGGCTACTCTAATTGAGAAGATTTATAGAGGTTGGAAGTGCCGTACACGCTTCTTGTTAATGAAGAAAAGCCAGATTGTGATTGCTTCCTGGTACAGGAGATATGCAGTAAGATACTATTCTTGCTAAATGGGGGGTTCTTTTCATTGTTTAATACATTTTTTCATATAACCTTGATAGTATGTTTCATGTCATATGCATGGGGAAGAATTCAATTTTATGTTAATATTTAAGTACCAGTAATGTGAATAAAGACAATTTAGTTCCTGTAGGCCACTATGAAGTGTTTGCATTGTGCTTGTGCTTAAGTAATTAAAAAGCTCACCAGAGCTCCTTCAGCTTTGGGACAGCAGGATTTTGTGGCCCAGCTGGGAAGAGGCTTTCTCATTCAGCTAAAATGGTGGCACTTATGGTGCTTTCAAAACATATGGTTAATGAGTAAAATATATTCAGTAATACACATGTGCAATTATGTGGCATTCAGTCATTCCTAAGGCTTTTTGTATTTTTGCCTTATTTGGAACTGTTGCATTTGAGTTTTAAGAATGCTGCTTGGGAGGCTCTCAGGGACTTATTTTAATTGTAGCCCATAAGCCTTGTAGTTCAGTTATGTTATTGATTCAGTTCTAAACTAGTTTCAGATCTGTTTGCACAGAATCTCTTGTACAGAACACTGGGTATTCTGTGTCATGAAGTGAACAGTATTGTTATGACTCTTTAATGTCTTTGGCAGTAAATAAGATTAATATGATAAAAAAGTTTTATTGTTTTTAAGTTTTAAAACAATTCTGAAACATCTTGCATTTTGTTACTGTGTGCATATCAGAAAACCTGTTAAAATATACGATATGGAAAGAAAGCATTTTAAGCTGCAAGTTGCAGAATTGGCAATCACTGGTTTTCATTTGACAAGCACTTCTGTTCATTGCCTTGAAAGCCGTTAGTGTTTGGTTCAGTTATAAATATAAACAAATAATATAAACAAATGGACAAAGCCCCATGTGGCCAAGTTCACATTGCTGTTGATTTCTTAACTGTAGACCTGTATCGGTTCCCTGGAACATGGCAGCAGTTGTCTTTGAATACAGGATGCAGTCATAGCGAGACCCTCAATTACTTACAGGTGACAATAGTGATATTTCCTCACCCTCTTCAGGCAGATGTAGGGCACCATTCTCCTAACCCAACATGACTGTTAGGCACTGTGATTCATAAGGAATCCCCTGCATGAACAAAGCTTTTTGGCAACTCCCTGTGCTGGAGGCTTCACTAAAGTATCTGCGGACACTTGCCTGTCTGTTCCATTGCAAGGAATGACATGTCAGTCATGGCATGAATGTGGCCTAGAGGGGATTTTCTCTAGCTTGCTTGCAGAGCTGTTCACTGTAACTGAGTGAGCTGAGTGTCACACTAAAAGCCTTGTTGCAAAGTCAATTATTGTTCACTTAGTGTTATACTAACCACTGGACTACTAGAGAACTGAGCTTTTTAGAAGAAAAATGCTCAGTTGTCCAGGAAATTTATTGTTCAAACTGGCTTACTTGGATAATATTCCATCATGTCATTCAAGAATCCATGGGTTTTCTTTTTACTGTTTCCTAAGTTATTGTCAGCATTTGGTATTATAAACGGACTGTGAGTGATAGGAACAGCGCAGGTCTATGAAAAGATGGTATAAAGCTTAGCCAACAAACCTGAGCATTTATTTGTGTGCAACTCTGTTGGTGAGAAAAACAAATAAAGCTGTTACTGTTAGTATTTAATCCATGTCACTTCTGTGCTGCTGACCATGAACCTAGTGTTTCTGTAAATAGAGAGTGGCATTGTCCATGCAGCATTGTTGATGTGCTTTGTTTCCCCTCGAGTTGAACACAGAATCTATGCTCTGATCTGCTTGGTCAAAAATTGTTGACTTATTACATGTAGTGCTTGTGTCTTTAATTGTACTAGCAAGTGTTAGTAATGGAAGTTTTATTATATAATATTTTAAAATTGCAATATTCTGTTCTAAGCATCACATATTTATTTCCAATACAGCAACAAAAAAAGTATCAGAAGATAAAGAGCTCAGCTATTATAGTACAGTCCTACATTAGAGGATGGAAGGTGAGTTCCCTGTTGCTGTGGCTAAATCTGCATAGTGAGGTAAGGGGCAGGTCAGAAAACCCATTCCAAATGCACTGAGCCTTTTGTCAATTGAGCTGTGGCTGAGCCATAGCGGTTGTTAAATACTCATGTTTGCCTCAGAAGTGGTGAGTTTGGGACATCTGCATGAGCCTAGGCTGTAAATCCCTGCAAACAGTGTGAGTGGAAGGCTGGGACCGCACTGAACTACTCTTGTTATCCCTGGGGCATCTTCTTACAGATGATTTGAGAGAGATGCATTCTTTACATGGGCTGGGGTGTGAATGAGTGAATCTGGTGTTCAAAGCAGACCTAGGTACGTGCTACACTGCAGCAGCTCTAGAGTGGAATGGTCTGGGACTCTGCCACTGGGCATAGCACAAAAGCTATGACATTGGACTGATTTGGAAGAAAGAAGGTGTGGATGGAGTGTATTTTACAATTCACAGGATTCTCAGAATTAACAAAATAGAAGCAGGCTTAAAATAAAGAGCTTGGGTCACCTGTGCAGTATGTTACTTGGGTTAAGTCTTCGATTCTCTGTGTGCTATGTGGAGCGGTGAAAGTACTGCACTCAACTTGGGTTGAGCAAGTACTTTATGGCTGTTTTCTTGTCCTCTGCCTCAATTTGCTACAACTTTGCTTCTTTGAGAGGTTTGTATTTTGTGAAGGTATAATCCCTCAGCCGTAGTAGGGACTTAAGGAGTGACGCTGTAATAAGAGGTAAAAACAAGGTTGACAGCTCACATGAAAGCAGCCACAGTGCTTGAAGCAACTACTGCTGTCCAGCTTCAGAAAAAATGTCCCTGGGCTCCTCTGTTTGCTTATTAACCTTTCTCCACCCCACTAAATTTGGCTTTCTCTAGAGAAGAGAGAACTGCCTTTAATTCTGGAGTCAGTTCCCTTCCTGTCAGACAGGGAAGGAAGGGGCTGCAGTTACTAGCTATAGGTGTAAACAGCCCTTTCCTGCCCAGAAGGTTTTAGAGTTTGCCAGCAATAAGCTAGTGTAATTTGATTTTACTTTTTTTTTTTTTTACTTTCTCTTTATTATTTTGTTTAAATGAGTTAAAAATATCCTTTCAGTCCAGCTACTGACCTACTGTCTTTTCCCATGAGTGTTATTTGAAGAAAACTGGGTAAAAGCATCATCTCATCTGGAGTCATGGTTGTCTGTTTGCTATTGGAGAACATGCTCTTCTGCAGTAGCCCTGCTGTGGATAAAAGCCTGGTATGGCAGCAACCTTTAGTGTGACCTAAAGCCAGGCAATTTACTTGTGATTTATTCTTTATTGCAGTCTAAATGGATAAGACATCTAATGTGTGGAGGAAAAGCATTGTCGCCATTGTACAGACATACAGATATCTCAGATGATGCAGCAAATCTGGGAGAAATCTAAACATTGAGCTAAGGTCCCCTGAACTGCCACTCCCAAGCTCTCCCTTGTGAACAGAATCCTCTCTTGAACAGTGAATGTTAGGCTGCATCGCATTTATGAATCTATTTGCATCGGGATTTGGAGGTGTTGTTTTTTGGCTTTGCCTAAATTTACAGGTTGTAGTCCCCTAATTTAAAATCATTATTTTTTTTTTAATAAAATAACGTTTTCAATTGCTTACAGGCTCGGAAACTTCTCCGGGAACTTAAGCATCAGAAGCGTTGTAATGAGGCTGCCACAATAATTGCCGCTTATTGGCATGGTACCCAGGTAAGAAAATGACAAAAAATGATGCATTTAATTGTCTCTAGGTAGATCGAATGAGGAAGGCTCTTCAGGGTAAAGTTATCTGGGAGTATTTTCAGTGGCTTAAACTGCTGATTTTTTACTTCTGCTTCTCTTTGCTCCTAACATGTTCTAGCTGGTGCAATCTGTGAAGCTGGGACATGCTTTAATATTTGCTGGTTTTAATGTCTGGTTTCTTTCTCTCTTTCTTGCACCATTGGGAACTTGCAGTAACCTTTTCTTTCCTAAGCTTTTCTATCTCCCATTTTCAAATGCATCACAGGCGCGAAGGGAACTGAGACGACTGAAGGAGGAGGCTAGAAATAAACATGCTATTGCTGTTATTTGGGCTTACTGGCTTGGATATAAGGTACTTCATGCACATACCACATGCCCCTCTCCATTACCAAACAATAGAAACATTAATCAGTAGTTGATAGTGAGAATTAATGACTAATACAGTTGACTTGAATAGAGCATGATCATTGATTCCCATTTCCTTCCACGCCACACTTAATAAATCTGACCACATTTTGGATGTCAGTTTTTTGTAGAGTAGGAAATTCTTTGCATGGCAACCAGGTACCGATTCGCACTAACAAGCCATAAAACTAGATTAAAAATCACTAGATTAGATTATTCTCAAATTAGGAAATGCATTTTACTACATGTAAATATGCAAAGCATGGTTTGGGGGTGTGGGGGGGAGAAGGTTGTGGGTTTTGATGTGTTCCCCCTGCCCTTAACAAGTGCTTTCAGTGACACTGTATTAGTGGTCCGATGGAGATTTTCACCAGGTTGTATATTCTGTGCCCTGGGCAGACTTCAGTTACAAGTTCAAACCAATACTCTTAAGTTCTGCTAAATTTTAGTTTTAATTGGTTTAATTGATTCTCTGGTTGTGATTTGAACCAGTGAGAAAATTTCAGTCAGTGCAAGTAAAGCATGGTTTTACGACCTGATCTTTTAGCAGAAAATTGTGTTAGTTTGCAATTCTAAACTTACAGCCCCAGAAAAATCCCAGGAATTCCAGCATCAGCTGTTTGTTTTCAGAAGCAAAGTCCCACTGAAAGATTCTTGCTAATCCCCAGCCTGCAGTTGTGGGTTATGTGAACATTTGAAATGCTGTTCACTAGCAGTCAAAAATTCAATGGTTTCAATTAATAAATTCATAATTTAGTTGAAAACTAGACTCAGGAAACGCATGAAGCTTAAAACATTTTCCAGCTATTATTTAGGCTGGAGGAGGGGGGGTGGTGGGGTGGTGGTGTTGCCAGAACACCTTGCCAGCTGGATGGAGAAACGTGCTCGAGTTACTTCTGTAGTATAATGCTGAATTTGACCTTTGCTATTTTGATATAAACCTAATAGATTTCTAATGAAACAGCAGCCCTGTGAATCCAAACATACAGAATTTCCCTCATACCAGAAAGACTTTGAAACTTTACAGTTCTAGCTTGTAATTAAGTAGCTATGTAATTGCACAGACATGCTGTTTCCACTATGTTTGTTTAAATGCATTATATTGGTAATTTATTTTACTTTTCACCAGAGTTCCTTCCACCAAAAAGCATTTGCTCATTGCTGCAGAAGTGATACTTACTTTCATAGGTTTAAGGTTTTCTTTAGAATCAAAAGGGCACATCCGGGAAGTGGATGCAATAGTGTTAACTGTTAAAGCTTCTCATTTAGATAGTTAGTAGATCTGGATAATTTTAAACATGTTTTAGAAGCTATTTTTATTTAATTGGCTTACATTAAAAATTGCTTCCTTATTCCTTAAATATCCCTTAAATAATTACATTGAATTAAGATTAGAAAAATAATTACTGTGTCTGATGAGAGATAAAACTTCCTCTTGGTGTGATGTTTTCTCTTTTCCCAGGGGAATATTTAAAACATCAGTTTCTGAAAGTTTTCATCATCGATTGCTTGATTTACCACAAAATTAATAAATAAAAAAACAAATACAACCAACCAACCAAGCAAAAGAGCTGTGGACCTCAAGTCCTCAGTTTCCTTCCTTTTCACCTACAGACAAACACTTAGCTTGGCAGAGTCCATGTTTTTACAGTACTGTATAGTAGGAGCTTTTGTTCCAAGCACATGAGTGAAAATATATTCTTGGATATGATATTCTTTGGCCTACACCTAATACCAATTAACCTTCCTAGCTGCATCAGAGAAAGGTAACTGGCACAGGCTGGAACTGCTGTTGCACAAGTCTGTCTGACAACATAGAACTTGACAAGTGCAAATACATGGCTAGAGCTGCTCTGACTGATCCTCTAATACTGAACTCTTTGTTTTACTTGACTTCTATCATCAGATAACTGAATACAAATGTACTGGTGTCTCCTAAAATGTGAGATTCTGTTAAGTTGTCCACACATGCCATTGTGTTTAAAATACTTTGCAAACTGCTTTCCTAAAGTGGGAATGATTCATAAAATGTAAGTAGATGCCTATCTCTTTGTACATGCAGAAGGCACCGGGTTTGGGGAAGTTTACCCTTTCATTCCATAAAGACAGACATAATTTAACAGGCTGGAGATACTTTTTTTTTAACGTATATAAAGGTCAAAATAAAAAAAATAACCTCCAGAATAAAAGAGCACTGGTAATTCATCATTACAAACATAGTTTCAGAGTTGATTCTTTTCCGCCCAGGCACTTGCCAGTGGAATTTACCAGATAGGGAGATTTTAGTAAACCCTGATTCTTATACACATCATTTTGATCATGCGACTGCAGGCGAAGGTCTCCATTAGAATCAAATTAGAGCTACTTGCCACTGATTGCGAGGTGTGCATGGAAGAGAAGATGGAAACACTGATAGCAAATAATGGGGCTGACAAAATTCTTATCTATACATGCCACTTAAGCAGCAGTGGAGACTTTTCAGACCTCCCATGTGGCTTCATACCAATTCACACTGACACCTTGGGTTTTAAAGGTTAAACACTGTTCTTCCATCTTTCCGTATCTTGATTGTAAGTTGGCTGTTCTATTTGGGAGAAGCCTTTTCCTGGTGGTTGTGCTATCTGCATCGGGCTGTCTCTTTTGTTCACTATCTAAACCTTTTAGGCTCGAAGGGAATTGAAACGCTTGAAGGAGGAGGCTAGGCGTAAGCATGCTGTTGCAGTCATTTGGGCTTACTGGCTTGGACTGAAGGTACTTTCTCAAACACTCCCATCTGTCAACTTGAACTCAATAAAGCGTGGCACCTTACTAACACTTAATAAACAAGCAGTTATGTGGGCTCACTCGTAAGGATGGTTTTTACACAGAATGGCATTGTTTAATTTTGTCATAGACTGTACCAAAAATGCATAAGCTGAAAATGCCTCATTTATAGCAGTTTTTGGCCATCTGTTTTTTAGAATCAGGAATTTAATTTAGAATCAGGAATTTCAGCTTTCAAGTAAAAGACAAATGGCAGACTAAAGGGACTCTGTCACGGTTGTTGACTTATAAACCTGACCTATGTTGGCAAAGATCCTATGCGGAAAGATTACAAGGATGTATTTTCTTATTGTGACCTCTGCTTGTTTGAATGGGAAATAAGGTGGAGCTGTCTGACTCACTGCTGCTCATGTTAGACCCCTGACCCCAGTGTCAAGGACATGGTGTAAAGCAATTGATGATGTCCTGTTGCTTCCATCAATGTTTTTAGGGCATGGTATTTCATGCATTTACCTATGGCTTGTGGCAGCCATGAATTCCCAGAAAAACTGAGATGTACAAGAATCTTTTGGTTTTTATCCCTTGCTTTCAAGGACTGGTTGGCAAAAGAAAACACATTTGTAATCTGTAAAAGTGTAATTCTGGTCTGTAAATAGACAATGAAAATGGCATCTTGAGATGTTTCAGGTCTCTGCCCAGATGATTTATATAATACAGTTTTCAAACATAGCTTGACAGGTGCAGTCTTGAAGAACTGTGGAAATCTAAATCAGTTTGGCTGGGTGTCACTTTTGCTAATTAGGGATATTGTAGACTTCAGGAATATAAAAGGGAATAACTTATTTGATAATGCAAAGTCCAGCTCTCATATTCTCATACTTACTCTAACAATGCTGGAATGGGAAAAATAGTTACAAAACAATTATATATATGTATATTATATATAAAAGCATCCATTGCAATACATACATGGAAGCCAGAGGTGGAAATACAAAGGAGCCTTTTTAAGAAGTCATTCTGCAGATCAGAATCACACTGTAGGTCCTTCTGCCAAAGTGGGTCTGGTTTTATGATTCTAAAACAAGAATATGTCCCTGCTGAGAACTCGGAGGCTGTTTCATATCAAACAGCAGCATTTAAATGAAAACTGATGAATCCAAAACCTTTAAGACACATTACAGCAGAAATACATTTTTTGCCTGTGGTGTGGTTTTTCAATGTATTTTTTAATAGTGTAAGAACTATTACCATCTCACCTGAAATACACACATTTTTCTGAATGAGAACATAGTCTGTAATTACAATATATCACTGTTGTCACAGACAGTTCTTATTCGATGGCAAGGTATTTTCAACCATGGCATATGGAACTGAAGATTAAAAGTTGATACAAGTGATCAAGATTAAACTAATAAGTCTTGAGGGTTGGGGTTTTTTTAATGGTACAATAAGTGTATTTTAATAGCACTTGTGGTACTTTCCAGATTTAGGTTTTTCTGGAACGGCTTGCATTTTTCAGTGCTTGCTTTACAGCTTCCCTGCAGCGCCAATAGGACATGTGGGTATAGATTAGTCCCTTTGTTCCAAACTAATTTGCACACTTTGCAGCTCATGAAGAATAATATAAAGCAACATCAGTAAAGAGTCTATGAGAACACGGTGAGATTTGGGATGATTGTGGTTGGAGTGGCTTTAAGTGTGTTAATTTCCATCCCTGAATAAGTAGTAAAGGATGTATACTAATTATAGAGCACTAAACCTTACAGAAAAATCAGTGAATAAGAACTCTAATAATTTTTTTTTACAAAGTGAGGAGGAAAAAATGCTGTATTTGCATGGAATGATTGCAGCCGAATGCTGCCAGTTGTGTTGGTGCATTTTGATGTGTAATTAAATGAAATCCATTTATCTCTGTGTGTGTGTGTGTGTGTGGGGGGGGGTGTTAATCCCAGAACGGTGACAGATTCTTGCTTCCAAAATGCTTAAAGTGCATGACACTCAGCATGGGGCAGAAGGTGTGCCAGGGTAAGCCAAGCAAATTTTTTCTTACAAGTTGATGTGGGTTTTTCTTCTATGGGTTTTCCTTTATTTTCTGGTTACAGTGAACTCTGCAACACACAGGAAGTAGCTAAAACCGCTAAATTTGCTGTGGGGCAAATGAAGTAAAACTATGTTATTTTCCCCGGTTTTTGCTCTAAACTTGTAACAGGTGTGTTGCTGCTGTGCCAGAGTTTGGGAAAAGCTGGGGGATGTTTCAGCTGACTTTATGTGAGCTTGGGCTCCACATAAAACTGCAAACCAGTTGTGCTCAGATTGCATTTTCTGCAGGGAGGAATATAGGCACTCTGCTGAATAGCATTCTTAGGAATATGAAGGGTAAAACAAATGTTCTCAAACTTGGATTTACCAGCATGTATTAAAAATGGGTGTCACCTGCAAAATGGTTCTCAGTGATTCCTTATTCTAAATAAATTTTAGTTGTAAATATCAAGCTTGCTGATATCAAGCAACCTTTGTGTTGATTCCTTGTTTTTACCTGGCACCAAAATCTTATTTTCCTTTTGGAACAAAGACTGCCTGTGTGAAAAGAGTTTTTTCACGCATAAGTCTGCTCTGGAAAAAAACCCACCCTCTTTTATTATAGAAACTCTGTGTATTAAGAATCTCAAAGGAGAAAAATCAGAAATATTTAATCAGTCAGTTATGCAATTAAAATCATGTCAGTGTCACTTCAGACACAATAAAGTATCTAGCACTGATGCTATCCAATCCAACTTTAGGCAAAAGCCTAAGAAAACAATTCATGCTGTGAATTCAACAATATTTTAATAGGTTACCTTTTAAGAGGAAAGCATTTCACATTCCCTGTTAAATTCGCAAATGACTGTGCTCAGCCAAGGTGATTTTCTGACCACTCAGTCCATGGTCTGGTTCATATATTCTAAGTGTACCCAGCCATTGTTCCTATTTCAGGGAACACTTTGCATGTTTATGTGCCTTTTTAGTATTTTCTGCCATAGAACTTCATAGTACAGTACCCATGCAAACAAATTCATGTCTTGTATTCACTTTAAGGGTTTGTTTAATTTTTCAGGTCCGTAGAGAGTACAGGAAATTCTTCAGAGCCAATGCTGGAAGAAAAATCTATGAATTTACCCTTCAGAGACTCGTATGTATATATCTGTACAAACCACATTACATTTTCTGTGTTTTAAAGCTGTGTTATGGCCTTAATAGTCTTTGCAAGGAAACGTGTAAGCTAAGCATATGGAAAACTGACAAATAGTCAGCTGTTGTAAGGAAAGAATAGTGGTAGTGTTTTGAAGTTATTAACCAAGCATTTGTCACACTTCTGTGGTATCTAAATCTGCTGTTTTCAGTATCCCTGGCTTCTTAAATCCATATCCAGGTTTATGAAAGCTGAGAGTTGCAGTTTGGTAGCTGTGCTTTTAATCACAGAGCATCTGCTTTTCCTTGCTTGTTTCAGTAGCTCTGGTATTTGAACATTATTGAAGCATCTTGCTTTAATTTTGTCACAGATGCAAAAGTACTTCCTGGAAATGAAGAATAAGATGCCTTCTTTGTCACCAATAGATAAGAACTGGCCAGCAAGACCTTACCTTTTCTTGGATTCAACTCACAAGGAACTAAAGAGGATTTTCCATTTGTGGAGGGTAGGATACATCCTGGTCCAGTCTATACAGAACTTCATAATGATTTTCAATAGTGTTTTTCATAAAGGGACAATTTTTAGGATGTATTTCTTCCCATTCCAAACAGGATGTTTTTATTTCTTTGGAAGATGTATGGGTTTTGATCATTATCGTTGGCCTGCAAGGGGTATAACTATCCTGCTTACTCCTTTCTGGGGCTGAGGAGAGAGGATTACTTCCTGCCATCAGCTTTTAACGTAACAGTAAAACAGTATGCCTGTTGCCTGTTAATTGGTAGCTTATAATACTTGTGACCATGGCCAGGACTGGGACTAGCTCTTCAACCAGCATTGGAAGCACTAGGTGGAATTTTTTACTGAAGAACTGTGGTTAACTGAGATTTGGTTTGGATCTTTGGATAGAGAGAACGCTGAGAATGTGTAGAAGGGCCGATCATCGTCTTACTGATCTTGTGGGCTGTGTTTTCTGTGAATTGTCAAGGAGCAGTTTTTCTTCCTGAGCCTGCAAAATTTATTCTCTCAGCTGTGTTTTGTTCTTTTTTACATAAACTTCCACAATGGTGGAACTATACATATATATATGTGTTTGTGTGTGTGTGTATGTGTGTATATATATATGTTTCTGTGAACGTTTTTAGCACAGTCTTCCAGTGACTGGTATCTGATATATTAAGCTGCGTTTAAATGCAACATGCTTAAATTAAGACTGTTTAGATACTGGTTTTGCTGTCACTCAGAACTATCTAGAACGGGTGAGGAGAAAACCACTTCTATTGCCTGTTACTGTGTTACAGTGGCATGTAGGATGGAGCTGAGTCACTTCAGAACTATACAAGGAATGTGCATCTTGAGCAATAAGCAAACATGAGTCTGTGGTGCTGCTGCTTCAGATCAGATTGGGAAGGATAATATTTTGGTTTGTTTAATATATTGTGTTTTGTAGTGTAAAAAGTACAGAGACCAGTTCACAGATCAGCAGAAGCTTATATATGAAGAGAAACTGGAAGCAAGTGAACTTTTCAAGGACAAGAAGGCTCTATATCCAGCCAGGTAATGACTTATTCTGATGCTTCTAGTGTACAATAAATTTAATATCCATACATAGATTTAGGAAACCAAGCAAGATTTTGCTTTTTATCTTAAGCAGGAAAGCGCATTTTCCGTGTTTGATGCTGTCCCTCCATCTTTTTACTTTACAATCCTGCAAATTGACTCGGTTTGCTTCTGACACAGATGTTGTTGCATCCTGCTACTGCTGTGATACTGAGCACTTCTGACCAGAAGCCACGATGTTCTGTTGTTCTAACCTTCCATGACCTCTTCACGTTGTAAAAGCTTGGAGAACTTGCAAGAGAATAACTCTCTCACCCTTTCCCCTAGTTTCCATCATGCTGGTTCCTGCAATCAGTAAATGTAGAGTGAACTGGAGGGCTGTAAGTGACCATGTCACTCCCAGATGAGGCGTGCCAGGGAGCTCTCTGAAGTTCAAACTCAGTACATTCACCATAATGCTGTAATGTGAAGGCTAGGTAATTTAAGAGTTAGATCACTGATACATATCTCTTTGAAAGGATACTTAAAATATATATATATATGTAAGGTGCTTAGAAGTTCATTTCCATTTTAGATTCATTTATTTATTTTATTGGAGGGATTTTTAAGAATGTGAAATCTTTTCAAATGAGTTTTTTGGTTTCTCAGATTACTGAGTTCTTAAAAACTGGTAAATTCTTGTCATTGCAATCTGCAGAGCTAACATCACTCAAAGTGCAGTAGTATCTGATGTTACAAAAGGAATGTACTTCTTTTGCATCAATAAAACTGACAAATATATGAGCACTGGAATTGTGTTTTTCTTAAACAAAAGTCTTGTCCATCTCAGGAGAGTTTTCTTTCAGAAGCTGTGGTTTGAGCTGAGCAGGAACAAGGTATTGTAAAGCGAGAAGCAAGATTCAGTGGAGGAAGGATCAGGAATCTGCATGCATTGATGAGAGCAGTTCCATGGGTGGACAAGATTTGCTTAGTTGTGTGTCTGTAATTTATTGGTTTTGGTTTGTGTAACTCAGACATTTCCTTTTTTCCTCTTACGGGCTCAGTGTATGTTTCTCTTTCTTCCTTTCAGTAGGTAACTTACTTAATGGCTGTGTATGTTAGCTTGTGGTTTGCTCCTTATTTCCTTTGGGATATCTTTTTATGTTGCTGGGAAAAGAGAAAGATGCTGCCTTTGGACTTTTCTAGGAGCAAGGGGTTTTTTGCTTTGAGTCAGTGTACATCTGATCAGCAAAGAGCTCCTTGGGAAGGAAGAAATTTTATTTGTATAACTGGTTTGGTACCTTTTACACCAAGACCAAATAGTGAAATATTACAATACAACAAAACATATATCTGAGATCCTTTTATCCAAGACATTCTTAAGTGGTATATATGATAGCAACTGTTGATTCATTTCAGGTTTAGCTTATAATTTGTCATTTGATTAGGGACAAAGTCCACAGGGAAGCTACTATTTTGGTGGCTATGGTTTCATAATACTAATTAATAAAACTGAAAAGCCCCTAACTCTCCAATGTGGTCGAAAGTTAGAATGCTTTCCCCACCCTGCACTAATTTAAAACATTTCCATCTCATTCTGCCTTTTATTCAGAGCTGATTAGCTCTTGTTGGGTTTTTTATCAGCCTAAGGGTGGAGGAAATTAGTGTATAAGGTTCTGAGTAGTTAGTATGATAATGGTTCATAGGATGGGGATAATTTTTGTGTGTAATATAATTCTTTAAGGACAGAAAGGGAGATTTTATGACTACTAAAATACCAGTAGCTTTCCTTTTTTCTCCCATCTTGCTATGTGCCAGAGATGCAATTACAAAGGTAGTGCTATTCCACATAATATATTGGTTCCTCTTGGGCTCTGGTTATGTGTTTTTTTGATTAAATTACAATCTGGAGTAATTTTGATTAAATTACAGTCAAAGCACTTTGCATTTAGTCCTTTGATTGTAATTTAATCAAAGTGATTAGTTAAAGTGACTTCCAAACAAAGCGAGCAGCAACTGCAGTCAGCAGTTGTTAACTGATAGCAAAGCTCTTGCTGAATAACCCTGATGTTGTGGATAAAGGTGAGGTGATCTGCAGGTGCAGAGTCTTGAGGAAGAGCTGATACACATTTAGCAAACAGATCTTGAAGGCAAGTTCTTGTCTGTCACTCTAAAGTATTGTGAAGGGGCAAAGGTGTCAGTCCTACTATTTCCTGTTTTCACAGAGACAGTTATGAGGTGTTTTTAAATCAAAATTGATTGCATATGCAAGGATGTACTTGTGTCTTACACCTGTAGCAATCTGGCCCATTTAATTGGAAAATGTTTCCAAAGCAAAGGCAAAAAAAAAAAAAAAATTCTATTACTGTATCTGGTCATAAATTTCTCTTCATTCACTATCACTGTGCTGTAAATATATGCAGTATTCTGTGTCCAATACACATAGTGTTTCTTACCCCTCCACCTCCACCTTTCTCTTGTCCCCTGGGTTAATGTGCTGGGAGATATATCCACACCACTCTGCAGCAATTCCCAAGTTATTTTCAGCTGATGTAGAATGGCTGCACAGCACAGATTGATGCCACACCACCTCACTGAGTGAACAGTGGTACTGAGCTGGAGAGTCTTGGGGCCGAGCAGGGTACTGCAGTTCTCAGCTTCTCAGCAAGATGGAGGACACTGCAAAAATGAACACCATGTTAAAAGCCCTGTTTGCATTCAGTTAGGTATTCTTCTAATTACTCTTTTAGACAGTAGCAAATTATTTTGCACTGCTGTTGCTTAAAACAGATAGAAATTGTGAGTAGGTTTCTGGATTGTTCGCAGTATTCGTTTGCTAAAACTGATGCAGCAAATTACTTTCCCTGGCAGAAGGCGTATCAAAGCTTAAGTGAGCTGCCAACAGTATAGAGCCATGGAAAATGGTATTTGGTGCGTCTCCTGGCTCCATGAAGCCTGAAGCAGAACATGATGGTTTAATAAGATTTGCTTCTTCCCTGAGATTCATATTTAACTTGTGTTTCCCATGTCTTTTTGTTGGGCAGTGTTGGGCAGCCATTCCAAGGAGCTTACTTGGAAATCAGCAAGAACCCCAAGTACAAAAAACTTAAAGATGCTGTGGATGAGAAGATCATCATTGCAGAAGTTGTGAATAAGATCAATAGAGCTAATGGGAAGGTAATAAAATTGAACTGCTTTATCCAGAAGAGCAGATCATTTTTTTTATAAATGAACTTTGTTTCTGTCGTGTAATAGCCCGAGGATTTGTTTTAAATGCCTTTTTCTAAGGGCAAGATTGGAAATGTTGGATTTAGGTGTTAAATTTATTTAAATGCTACTAAAATTTTGTTTGGGTTTGTAGTTTTCAGTGACTTTTCCAAACAAAAAAGGCATCTCCTCAACTGGAAACAGACTGGACCAATTCACAAGCCTAGCTCTTCAATTTACCAATTGAAGAAAATAAATATATAGAGAATATTGTTCTTGAGAATATTGTTCTTGTTCAAGTATTTAGAAAATTTAACTTTTCAAAGTTCATGCTGTCATTCAAGCTCCTGATTATCACATTTTATTAGGTTTTAAACTTGTGAGTGGCATACTTTGCTAGCTTTGCCTGTCTTCTGATTGATAACTAAAGCTTTTTGGAATAAAGAGGGAAGTTTCTTTTAGCACTTGAATAAAGCTGTTAAATATGATGGGTACTGTTTTATTTTGCCAACAAAGAACTTGTTTTGCATTTAAATTACGCTTATTAAAACAAGAAGTATTATCCTCCCTGAGTAAATGTAATTGTTTTCCCCATATCTGTCTAAATATTTGAAGTAGTAGATCTCAACTTCTCAGATGTAGTTGTCATACGGTTTTGTAGGAGTGAAATTAGGTTGTCTGTTGTTGATGCCAAGTTAATTTTCCGGTTTAGAAGAAACTAATTGAGTGAAGACAGTATCTTTCCTGTACTTGCATAGGCTATGGCATTCAAGATTAAAAAATTATAACAATAGTAATGAACTATGGTTCTATGTGTTTAAGACAGCTACTTCTTAGTATAAATACTTAAGATTTTATTATTTAAAATTTTAGAGGAGAAAAAGCCATGTTCTCTTTTCTCTTTCTTATACTTTCTAAAATAAATTTAAGAACTCACATTCATGCTTTACAAATATTTGTTGTTTGAAAATATGAATGATTATCCTCCTAAAGAGTAATTCCAGTAGATAAAGGGAGGAGAACATGACATTGAAAATACCTACATCATTTTTGTTCTGCAGCAGAGTTTTGGTGAATAACAGCAAGGCTTAATCCTGAACTACAGCAGCCTTCCAATATCTGAAGGGGGCCTATAGGGATGCTGGGGATGGACTCTTCATTAAGGACTGTAGTGATAGGACAAGGAGTAACGGGTTCAAACTTAAACAGGGGAAGTTTAGATTGGATATGAGGAAGAAATTCTTTACTGTAAGGGTGGTGAGGCACTGGAATGGGTTGCCCAGGGGAGTTGTGAATGCTCCATCCCCAGAAATGTTCAAGGCCAGGTTGGACAGAGCCTTAGGAGGCATGGTTTAGTGGGAGGTGTCCCTGCCCATGGCAGGGTGGTTGGAACTGGATGATCTGAAGGTCCTTTCCAACCCTAACTAATCTATGATTCTATGATTCTATGAAAAGGTACAGTTGGCTTTCCTGGTGATTGACAGAGCATGAGAAATGAGGTTATCTATCTTTTTTTACACATTTACATAGTTTCTGAGTTTCAGTTTCTGAATTCTGTAACTATAAGCTATAAATTAAAGGAACACTTTATAGCTAAGCATAGGTGCCAAAATGAGCTAAGCTTCTCAATCTATAATTAGGCACATAAGTAAATTGGACTTGATTTTAACTTATCTCCAGCTTTTACTGAACATCAAATGCTCATATTTATTCATGTGGTCCAAGCTTATTAACACTGGGAACTGCTTATAATCTTAGTAGCTGCTCAATGAGGACTTGTTCTCTGTCTGTGTAGGTAATGGTTTGCATTTTCATATTTTCACAGGCTACATCCAGAATTTTCTTATTAACCAAAAATAACGTTCTTCTTGCGGATCAAAAATCTGGGAATATCAAGTCAGAGGTTCCACTGGGAGATGTTACCAAGGTGTCCATGAGCTCCCAGAATGATGGCTTCTTTGCAGTGCACCTCAAGGAGGTTGGTTACAACTTTGTAATACAATCATATGACTGGTTTACATGCAGTGGTGTAAAATACGTTTATCAACTGCCTTGTATCGTTAAATTTTAGTGTATTAAATTCTTAGCCTGTAGGCTTAGAAATTTATTGAATTTTGGCATAACTGCAAAAACTTTGATGTAAAACTACTGAAGCCAAATGAGAACAGTTACTACATCAAGAATGATCATTTACTTGTGAAAATCAGACTTCATATTTTAGTGTAGCCTCTTCAGGACTGGAGCTTTCCATTGGTAATATGGGCCTTTAATCTGGCTCAGATTCTTTGTGGCAGTGTTTTCCTTTTTAGCTGCTCATATAATTCTTCCTGACACATTGGCAGAATATCTCTCTTTTCTTTATGGGATGCCAAGAAATCCACGTTATGGCACAGTTAATTCAGTTACTCAGTTCTAAGGAACTTACTTCAGTGCTATATTTGCTTCACTGCACTGTCAGCATTGCTCTGCTAAAATCATTAAGCTGGCATTTCTATTGTAGCTTAAATGGATTTGAAGAACATCATATGTAATGTCTTTTCATACTGACTGCCTTCATCCTAATACTGGTGTTGGTAGTTGCTTTCTGTTCCTTTCTGAATCTACTGTGAGCTTGCTGGGGTGTAAGTAGAAGAGGGGTACAGAAACACTACAGTTTTGTAGGACAAATGAAGGCTCCCTCCTTTAGGGTCAGAAGGGGATTTTCACTTCCTTGACAGGTTAGTGGTTTATTTGAGAGTGACCTGCGTTTTGATCCTGTACACTGCAATGCACCTCTCTTTAATTTACAAGGCAAGAGGCTGTTGCTTCATTGCACTGGGGAGAGAATAGTCCTTGTAAAACGTCCTGGTTGGCTGGCATTTAATATTTTCCATGTTCTAGATTTTGGTAGTTCTAACTACTTCCCTTTCCATTTCAGGGTTCAGAAGCAGCTGGTAAAGGAGATTTCCTGCTAAGCAGCGATCACCTTATTGAAATGGCCACTAAACTTTACCGCACTACTCTCAGCCAAACCAAACAGAAACTCAACATTGAGATATCTGATGAGTATGTTTCTTGTTTGCTTAAAAGTACATTTGCAACATGCTAAAAAGTCAAGTATCTAATGTTAGAAAAACAAAATGCTGTCATGTAGCTTACAGTTCTTTTCTCTTGATAGAATACTTGTAAATAAGGATCCGGTTTTCAATGTGTACTCATTTCCTTTAAAGCCCTTAGAGAAAATGCGCTTTTTTTAAGGTGGTTTTGAACATGGCTGTGCAGCAGAATTGCATTTGAGATAAGTGTGTTGTGTGACTGGAAATTTCACGCATTTCTGTGAGGTGTTCATTGATTAGAATGGACATTGGTGCTAAGGTCTAGAGAAAACAACATAAATGGAATGAAAAGCTCCTCCCCAAACACACATAATGATGGTGGTAATGTAGGTCTATAAAGCTCTACCCTATCTTTTGTGAAGGTGAAAATGGTATTCTTAAAATCCCTGCTGATGGTGTTTGAACCACCTATTGTTGTTTTGGGTTTTGGGCTGTTAAAAGGCTTTGTTTGATAAAAAGTTTGCATCTCAAATTAGTATTTCTTTCTGCTTGGCACAGTTTCATATTCTGGCCTTAATAAAGACTGCAATTGCAGTGTTTATAGCAATGGAATAAGAATGCTTGTGAGTGTGTAAACTCATAAAGACTGCTGAGTAGGGGTACCTCACTCAGTCCGCTATTGTTATGTGCTCACTTTGTTGTGTGAACTGCCTCCTGATTTCAGCAGTGTTGATTTGGTGGCTTTATTCATTATGAAAAAAGAAGAAAATTTGGAACACTCTAAAAATAGTGAAATAAGATTTCTATAGAAAAAAATTGAACCCTTTCTCTGGCTGCACCGCACTGCTTGCATTCTAGAGTCATGATGGCAAGTACAGTTTGTATCTGTTCAGATCTGAGGTTTTATTCAAAGGCTAATTTTGCTCTTCCCTTGAAAATGACATCTGCCATTTTCCTTTGTGCTGTCACCAGATGTGATTTAATTTGCTCAAGGGTGTGTGTTTTTAACATCTAAAAGAACATGGCCGTCTCCAGGAAGTTTCTAGTTTAATGATGTCTCCAAAGGAATAAACTACTAAAACAAAGTTTAAGCATGCTCTGTGCTAGTCTAGACTGACTGACTGCCTTAGGTCTGGAAAACAGTCTGTGTTCTGTGAGTCTTGCATTTTGGGATGTGGTTTCATCTCTTGTCTTGCAGATTAAAAACATTCAAGTGTGTGTTACTGTTGAGTTTATCCAGACTACACTTCCATCTCTGTGAATGGTGAAGCAGTACTCTTTTTCTCCCTGCTGGAGTTTAGAGGCAAGCACAGCTAGGGATGGAGGAGAAAATGTGGCCTTATCTTGACAAATCTAAACTAGTTTTTGGGAAGAGAGCTGATGGAACCAAAAATGCTGTTCAGTTAGGGTATGTCTAGTAAGAGGCATACCGTTTATATATATAATGCTGGAACAATGGGTCTAGGAAAATGCTGCACTGGTGACAAGCGATGCTGGTCATAAGGCCTCTTACGTTTTCTGGGTGCTTGCATGGCTGCGAACAAGTTAATCTTTACGTGTCTGAGCTGTGCAGCAGGAAAGCAGGACCGAAGGGCAGCTCAGCACAGCAGAGGCCACTTCCTCCCCCGAGCTCTGCCATCAGCTTGATTTGTGGTTTCCGGCTGCAGAACACATTCTTTGAAGTTTTTTGGCCTCTGCTGGAGGACTTTTTAAGGATGCTAAAAGGGAAAATCTGCTGTGTTACAAAGGACTTTCTAGGTCAGCAACCACTGCATGTGAGCTGAGGGGCAGCGCTGCCCTGTTCGTTGCTTTTAATCCCTCTATCCAGCTCAGTGAGTGGTTCGAGGCTTCACAAGGGCCTCATGGGGGAGTTTAAACAATTTTTTAAGCCGTTCTCCACATTCAATGAAATTTCTTTCCCAGTAAAAAAAGTGAAGAGTCAAATCCAAATTAACTTATCCTGGACAGTTGGAAATACTGAAATTTGGACATTGCTGGGAAGGAAGTGTATTTTCGCAGTTGCTGAGCAGGGGGCTGTAAATTAGAAATAGGAGAGCCGCTAAAATACCAGCTACGTAATAAATTAAGCACCAAACAGGAGGAGTGCTCCCAGTGTTGCTATAGAAGTACTTAACTTCTTTCTGTGAGAAAAGAAAAGTCCCTTTGGTTGACAGTGAAGCAGTTGGAAATAGTCTTTGCTGCGTTTTGGGTACATTAGAAATTCTGTTTTAAACTGCCTTCTTTTGAAGGAATAGCAAACTAACTGTTGTACAAGGTCCACAGTTACAGGCAAAAAAACAATAACTAGGGTATACTACCTAAAGGAGGCTCGAGCCATACCATAACATACAGCACTTCTTTTATTCCCCAACTCTTATTTATTAATGGAGACCTGAAAATGACATCTTTGGAGCAATGCTCTGGACCAACAGGAAAAGACTTCTCCTGTTTATGAGGGTTTTTTCCACCTTTAACAAAAACGTATCTTATTCCCTCTCCTAGGTTCCTGGTCCAGTTCAGACAAGACAAAGTGTGTGTGAAGTTCATACAAGGCAGCCAGAAAAATGGCAGCATCCCAACTTGCAAGAGAAAAAACAATCGGCTTCTGGAAGTGGCTGTCCCTTAATTGCAGCTGGTGGCTCTCCCTTTCAAGGACTTGTTTCTTTGTAATAGTGCAATTTTAGTTGTTTGGATTTACTGGTTTTATCCCTTTCTGGAGCTGTTGATGGCTGATAGCTTCAGGAAACCCTTGGCAAAACATTCGATCAATTGACTTTTTAATCCTTTTGTTCATGCCAGAGTCTTAACCCTCAAAATGCAGATTTTTCCCCAGCGAGGTGTTTTTACCATCTGGCACATACCTGTCATACACAAATCATTCTCTTTGTTTAGCAGTCATATTTAAGTGCAGCATACCATAAACCTACATATTAATGCCAAATTACTCGTATTCCTTAGTCTAGAGATCTGCTTAACAGGAACTATACATGGCCTTGATGCTTGGTGGCCATTTGTGCCCAATGTCATGGAATCATAGAATGGTTAGGGTTGGAAAGGACCTTGAGATCATCTAGTTCCTATTGTGGTGGTGTGAAGGGCTCCTTGCTTGTCACTGCTGGGGAGACCAGCAGGATGGAGACTGACACACAAACTCCTGTAGCTAACACTAGGACCTATGTAACTCTACGTTTTAGTCAGCACAGCACAGGAATATCTAATTCTGCAAAACTGAAGGAGTATATGATTATACAAGCAGTTATATGCATAGTTTTATCATAAAAATGCAGAATTTTGAAACAGGAATTTTAATCAGGTCAGATGTTTTTTTATGACTTTATACAGTAGAAATCAGTAAAATTATAAAAGCTTGCTTCTTTTACAAAGGCTATACAGTTCGAGGCATATTTTCTGTTCTGCTTTTTTCTTTTAAATTATCAGTTAAGATTAGAGCCTGAAAAATGCAATAGTATTCATACTACAAGTAAATGCTAGATATTTAAACAGTTAGTTATCAAGCAAAAGGTTTGAGCCTTTCTTTTAGATATTGGCATGTACAATGTGCAATAAAACTTACGTGACATTTTGTGAAAGAATTATTTATAATACATTTTTGTGTGCAAGAGAGGGTTGGTGCAGGCTGCATAGACAGTGTAAGGTGTTAAACTAGATCTGTGTTGTTAATTTGCAGTTTTTTAGGGTGTACACTACAGTTGTCAATTTGGGAAAAATACTCAGAATTAAAAAAAAAACATTAATTTGAGGGTCTGTATATAAATTGGTGTTATGGTAATAAAACTGTTCTAATTCTGTGCTGTTTGGTACTCCTATGTTATAACCGTATTTTTGTACTCCAAACTATTTTATATAACTCGTGTGCCGGATGTAAATGTGTGCACAGAAAATACAATCAAGAGCTGCATTATAAACTTTCAGTGTAACTGATTGCACTTAATCTTCTATAAGGCAGAAGCATTAGTTGAAATTCTTAAGAGGAGAGAAGCATTTTTAGATAGAAGTAACTACTCAAGTGAAGGGTTTGTTGGATGTGACTGATTTGTTCATGCAAGGACAGGTGAGAAAGCATTGTATTTTTGCAGTCTGATGTAGGACAGATTAAGATCGTATCTGATGTGCAGTGCTGGAAGTCCAAGCATAAATAAAGGAAAGATAAAGAAAAGTTCAGAGTCTCATTACTCTCCTGGTGGTAAAGTGATGTAGTGCTCATGGCTGTGAAGGCTCCTCTGGGTAGTTCAGCATTAACAGTGTCTCTCTGTGTTAAAACGGCATTTACTGCAGTAGGTGTTGCGTAGTGCTAATGGTTATTAAAACAGCTGGGTTGGGTTATGCCATGTTTTGCTTTGAGATTAAAGTACATATTTTTCTATGATTTGGATACAAAATAATTGTTTTTAACTGGTTGCTTTAATGTTGCTGTTGAAAGTCCATGTCCATGACCTTCAAAGGTGGGAGTAAGCAAAAGATACATCTCCCTAACTATGATCAAAAGTTGCCTCTTCCTTGTGATCGTAGTTTGAGCCCTTCTTTTACTAATTGAGTTGGCTTAATAGTTTAATAAAATTTAAATAATTTTATATGTAATTGGAGATGCTTATGAAGGAAATCTTACTATCAATTTGTAATGCAAAATTAGGATACTTCAAAGCGATTACTCCATTGCCTTAAGAAGACAGCATGTAATAACATGGCATTTGAAACTCCTAAATGCTGTATTAGAATCCCTGCTTGGTAAATGTTGGAAGGTTTGTAAAGCTGTTCACTGTCTTGAAAACCTTGCAGTAAGGACCACAAGGAGCAAATTCTGAAAATCAATACAAAAGTAAGGAAAGACTTTTGAAGTCTGATATAATCCTGTAGTTGCTTGCAGGTAGGAAATGGGACAGTTTAGAGTTAAGTGTGTCTGGATAAGCGGTCCATGAAATTAGGGTGTTGCAGGATAATGTTAGGATACTTAACCCATCCCAGCCAGACCCAGTACACTTCCTTTTCATGTTTTGATCTTTGCAGCAAGACATGATAGCCATACCTGCAAAAGACTGGGAGAGGGATAAATCCTCACTTTCATTTCTGTTGTTTCTTTTCTTTTTCTAGACCTCCACAATTTTTACCTTGCATATTAGCTGGCACTTTGTAGTAGTGATTATTTGACACTTAGATATTTCTCAGTGTACAAAGCAAGTTTTGCTGGAAACAAACTATTTAGATATGCTAGAAGAGTCGTGGTATCTTGATGTTTAGATTGAAGTGTCTAGGATGTCGAAAGTGCAAGGTTATGTAGATTTCTTTTCCACTTGTTTTCTTTTATAACTGTCTTATCAAATAGTCTTGTAAGGAGCAGACTATTCCTCCTATGGTGCTAACCTCACATGTCCTTTTACTTGTGAATTTTAATTTATCATCTGAAAGCTCGGCAAGGATCATTAAAGAAAATGAGATTTGTTGCATGAATCTTTCAAGAATCAAATAAAATGCTGTTCTAGACCTATACTTTCTCTATTTCTGTATCTTCCTTACTGCCATCAAATCTAAAAAGAGCAGGTGACTGGGGTTTTAGGTTAAAGGTGCATAACACTGGTGTGTGACTTGGGGAGAGAAGTTGTTTCTGGTTTTAGGAGCAGCATGTCTTCCTCAGTGATTCACTGTATCCTTTTGCAGTGCAGTTCTTCAATGCAAATCTTTTACTCAACAGTTTTCAACTTTTCTAACATCAGGATTTGAACTGATTCTGTAAGAACCATATGAAAAGCCAGATTAAACTGACTTTTCAAAAATAGGTTTGAGCCCCAAACCTGTCATATTTCACATTTTGTCCCATGATCTTTTTCTCTCTTTTTGTCCATAGCAGTTTTGCTCTGATTTATGTATCTTTTTTGTTCATTGTACAAATTATGGAAGAAAGAAACTAAAGTGTAAAATCAGAAAAAGCACCTTTAGTTTAGTCCGGGTTTGTTTTCATTGCCAAAATGAGAGCCTTTTCCTACACAGTTCTGGGGAAAAAAACTGAAGAATTAATGCAAAATTTTGATACGAAATGTTTTCCCCATTTGGTGTGCATGTTAATGCTTAAGCTTTTACAGCCTTAATCTTGAAGAACAACATATGTTTCCATATTCTATAAGAAATGGTCATGGTCATTTTAAGGTTGCACTGTAGTGTGATGCTGATGGGCAGGAAGGAGATACACACACATCTATGCTTCTTTGGACATTAGAACTTCCCAAGAAGCGCATATTTTAAAGACAGAACTGGAAGTGTTTTATAATGATGCTGCCAATTAATAACAATACAGAGAAGCATGAATTTTAAGTAATCTCTGGCATCACTAACAGATAAGGTGTGATTTTTGTCCTGACAAGCTTCCATCCTTACTGGAGTGTTTTGTAGCTTACACAGATACACATGACTGTGAGTGGAAGATGCAAATCTTTACTAATGTTTGTAAAACCCCTCAGAGTGATCAGAATTCTCTGGAAACTGCCTTGAATAATGTGGGTTAGAATAATTGCATGTTATGTCAGTGCCCCATGACCTTCCAGTTAAATGCATCCAAGAGTTGTTGGCATGTAGCATGATCTTGTAGGCCTTCCAGCACCATATTTGCTAATTTGCATTACAGACCTATCTCTCTGAAATTGTGTGATCTGTTAAGTAGTTTCAGGAGACTTCAGGCAGTAGCATCCTCCCTCCAGCACTTAGGATGGGGCAGCCGCAGCTTCTTTGAGCAACCTGAGAAAGTGCCTCAGCACCTTCACAGGGAAGAATTTCTTCCTGATCCTACATCTGCCCCCTGTCAGGTTAAAACCATTCCCCCTTGTTCTGTCCCTACAGGCCCTTATAGAAGTCCCTCTCCAGCTTTTTTATAGGTCCCCTTTAGGCACTGGGAGTTGCTCTAAGGTCTCCCTGGAACCTCCAGGCTGAACAAGACCAACTCTCTCTGCCTGTCACCTTAAGAGAGGTGCTCCAGCCCCCTGATCATCCTTATGGCCGCCTCTGGACCTGCTCCAACAGCTCAGTGTTCTGCTGGAGGCCCCAGAGCTGGATGCAGTATTCCAGAGAGCAGAGGGGCACAGTCACCTCCCTCGACCTGCTGGTCATTCTCCTTTAGACACAGCCCAGGTCGTGGTTGGCTTTCTGGCTGCCGCCACACACTGTTGGCTCATCCAACACCCTAAGTCAGGGCTGCTCTCAATCCAGTCTCTGCTCAGCCTGTATTCATGTTTGGAATTGCCCTGTCCCAAGTGCAGGACCTTGCACTTGGCCTTGTTGAGCCCAATTCCTTATCCACCGAGTGGTCTATCTGTCAGATAAACTGACAGCACTGCCCATTCAGCAGCACTTAATCCCTCAGTCCTTCCCACTTTTGAGGCAAGGGGAAGATTATAGAGGGTGGAGGATTGTGGTGAATTCACAGTCACTGTTAATAATTGTTGTAAAAATGTATTTAGGTTGGGGCAGATTTGCATTGGCCACTCTCAAAAAATTAGCTGGAATGCAAGCAGAAAAAGGTGCTCCTGCTTATTTGTTGTTTTTAAGGAATCACATCACTATTTCATGTCTGTCAGTATTTGTCTATAGTAAACTCATGCTATTTAAAGGATTGGGACTGCGAGAGGAACATCAACTTCATCCAGTTACCAGCTAAAACCAGTTCTGCTCCTGTTCCCTTGTGCACATGGATGAGTTGGATACTCGGGCTTTAACTCAGAATGAGAGTTAGGACAGTTTGAGGGCATTGCAGTTAACTTTGTTTATGAGTAATTGCTGAAATTGAGTACTTAAAGATTTTTAGAGACAGATTCCCTCTCTCCCTCATCCTAAACTTCTAAGACATGGACATCTGATGACGAACTGACCAGGCAGCATTTTGAAGTAGGAAGCACAAAAAGCTTTATGCATGGATGAAAAGAAAATCTGAAGAATCTGAATATCTCAATAATTCAACTGATTTCCAAAGCTGCACCCTGCATTACCCCAAGGTAAGGATCTCTTTGCTGTATAACGTTCTACTGTTTATGGTCTGTAATTATTAGAGAAAAGATAAAACCTAAGTATTCCTCTGGCCAGGGAACCTCCTTCCCTGGAAACATGGCAAAGTGGTGGGGATCTGCACGGAGTCCTTCTGTAGGAGTCCTTGCCCAGACCCCTGCAACTTTATTGCCCACGCTCTCCTTCACCCTCTGAAACATCAGGTGCCTTGTAGGATGTTCTCTGAAAGTGGGAGATGATGCTTTTTTGCCACAAGGAATGGTGATTTTTGCCACAAGGAATGGTGATTTTTACTGGCTTGGCAATGTCCCTTCTGGACATTACGAATCTTTTCCCCACTACTACCTTGATGCTGGGTGGTCTCAGAGATGGGGTGCCATTCCCCACTCTGGCTCTCATTACATTGCAATTCCATCCTGCCTCTGACATTCTCTGCAGTGATAAAAGGAGGTGTATGTCTCCAGGGTAAAGCAGCAATGTATTCTTTCAGGGTTTTTTTTCTGCCATTATCTACCACTGAGTCTTGGTGCTTTGGTTTCAGCTGAACATACAGGAAACGTTTTATTTCCCTTCTTAGCAAGAGCTGTTTTTAATGAAAGATGCTTTGTTCCCTTTCGAGTTAACTCACTAGCTGTATCAGTATCACCAGTGTTTCCCAAAACTCTGACAAAAAGCGAAACTGAAGCCTGAAACTTGAAAAGCTGCTGCTGCTGTGTGTTCTGTCTCTTCCTATTAGAATAGGAATCCACTTGAAGTGATGTTGTGATGAAGTCCCTGTTGGCTTGATTCATGCACACAGCCTTCATGATTGCTGTGTATGCTTCTTATAGCCTGAAAAAAGGAATCCATCAGAATATGGAACAGGTAGTTTCAAACTGTGGTGCCAAAAAGAGGGAATTTGTTTATATTCAGATGTAAAGGAACATTAAATAGCTGTGAATACACTTACATATGCTTTTACTTGCCTGTATGCTGTTATAGCTATGGAGAAGAGAACTCGGTGTAAGTTTAACCATGAAGGCTCCAATTGGAGGTGTTCAAAGCAATGCTGTCTGATCAAAATCACCATAAGCTACTGATTATTATTAAAAATAAAACATTAAGGTCCAAAAGTTATGTATGAGCTTGCAGTGGAATATCCTAAATGTTGACTGCATCCTAAACTTCTTAATATCATATGGAGTTTGTGGCCTTGTGATGGCAGGTTCCTAAGTTTTCGTGAGCTGTTCTGGGAATGATGCAAAAAATAACAACAGTCAGCTATTTCTGATACAGGAAAAATGTGTTTGTTTCAAACCAACAGCAAACTCATTGAATACAAATGTAGGGTTTTTTTCTAGCTCACAGTCAACCCATTACTGGCACAGAGATGCTCTTCCTGACCACCCTCTATTTGAATGCTCTATGTAGAAAGCACTGCTCTACTGACAGCATGTGATGACCCATATGTGCTTGGCTCCTGAGCACCGCATGATCCTGGGATGCGGGTTTTGATCTTAACTGGGTGGTTCTCTTCCTTCTGTTGAGGCAGAGGTAGGATTTCTCGGGGTAAAGCCAGCAGACAAAAGAACAAAGTGGAAAGGAAGGATGGCTGAGAGCTAGATCCATGCTTCAAGTTTCAGTCCCATTTTGAGGCTCTTCCCTACAAAGGGGATGAGGAAACCCTTGCCAAAAAGAGGAGAGCATCTTCTCCAGCTGCCAGGCCCTGGGATGCTATGAGTGGGGATGCTGTGCAGTGTCTTCCTCCAGGCAGGGTGGAGCAACGCCTGGGGCAGATTTGATCTATTTCTGTGTTACTGAGCTAATCCTGGTCTGTGGTGTTATTTAGAGGCTTCCCTTAGTGTAGCTTTCTCCTTATGCTCAGTTTTGCACTGCAGATGTTCCCTTCTCTCGTGTTACCCCAGCATGTCCTTTTCCCAGGACCTCTCCACTCCTGTCTGCAAGGGCTTGGTCACACTTGAAGGGGAATTTCTAGAGACTGGTGGGATGTAAGGGGGAGCAGGAAGGGCAATCAAATCCAAAGCAGGGTATGGGTAAGAGGCATCCAGAAAAAGTGCTTGATTTAACAAGACAGTTAGTGATACCTAAATAGTAGGCTAGTGGTACCTAAAGGGGGGCCTACAAGAACTCTGGAGAGGGACTTTTACCAGGGCATGTAGCGACAGGACAAGGAGGAATGCTTTAAGCTCTCAAAGAGAACAGATTTAGTTTAGCTATGAGGAAGAAGTTCTTCCCTGTGAGGGTGCTAACGTCCTGGCACAAGGTGCCCAAAGAAGCTATGGCTGCCCCATCCCTATAATGTGGCTGGATGGGGAAGGGAACATGGGAAGCTGTAACTCTAGCTCAGGCATGATGCAAAACCATGCACAGGGATAGCAGTTGTGCTTTGAGAGGTCATACTGGGTTTCAAGGACCTCATGAGCTCTCTTAAGACGCTGTGTGTCAAAATCACAGGGTTTCTACCATAAGACAGACAAATGTCCCCAAATTTTTCTAACTGTTCTTTTAAAACATATAAAAATACTACAAAACATATAAATATGCTACAAGGTAGACACAGATCCTGCTGCAATGTCACCAGCTCTTTACAAAGTGCAGTTCAAGGTTTTCTCTCACTCCCAGCGCTGCCTTTATTGTTATTGAAGAGGACTTGTTTGGGAGCATGGGTAGCACAACAGCATATGTCACAAAGAGCACAGCTTTCGGAAGCCAGACATGCAATGCAGAAGATGGTGTGAATGCAGACTACTGCATGACTGCACTGCACGCATGTGGATCATTCACAGAAATTAGAGATGAACACAAATAAATGACTGTGTGAAACCTTCACCCCCCTCTAGCTGATGATAGCATTCTCACCAGCTCCACAGGGGCCAGATTCTCTTCTCATTCTCATGCAGGTTTCTGCGCAGACACCAAGCAGATCATTAGAGAGCTTCCAGCTGGGTTCATAATGTCATTTCCTCTGCTACTTGCCTGGATTCCTTTTTAGTATGTTCCCATCCCCTCCTCCAAGCTTGCTGAAGAACTCCTTTGTGAATGTACAGTTTACCTGGCAAGATAGCTCACGCAATACAGAGCTTGTGCCTACAACTGGAAGGGAGTAAATCACATGCCTCCTTTTCGGGTGTGTGGATGCAATATGCAGTGTGCACACTTTGGCATCAGTCCTCATGCTGGCTCACCTCCAGGCCCGGATCACATCTCTCATCCTTGGGGGACGTGATGTTCAATCACTGCAGTTTGGCGATGCAGGGAATGTGCCACCAGCACCTCCTGACTGTGCTTGTCTTCAAAGCAAGCCGTGGCTGCCCTTCCTATGTGCTTTACAGCAAACACAGAATGGCAACCCATTTGCAGTGCCTCTGGTCTCAGCTCCTCAATCCCACTTTCTATGCACAGTCTGACAATGGACGTGAAGACGGAAGGAAGGAGAAGAAATGTGGGGAGGCAACGCAGTGCTGGCATGCTTTGAAAGCCAACTCCTTCACTCCAGATGTTCTAAATCACATGTGGAGAAGTGTTTGTGGTCAGATGCTGCTTGAAACCGATTGTTGATAGTCTCCTGAGACGGCTCATGACAAATTGAATAATAAAAATGCTGAAAATAGCACAGTTATTCCCTGGAAAAGCAAAGTTCCCACAATCCAATGAGCTGGGAAAAATGTTGAACTTTCTTTGGACACAACGTGCTCTTTTTTGTGTGTGTATGTTCCTCAACCTTCCATGTGGCTCTTGGCATTTTTTCTTATGACCCTTCCTCCTCCTACCAGCTCCAAGCGAACTCATTTCCATCCTCCCCAACCCCTGAAGCAGTTGAACTGACCACTAGCCATTGATGTGAAAAAGAGTCACGTGTGATCCTTAATCCTCATAGTTTGTTCCCCAGTGTTGCTGGTTGTTGGGAGCTTGTCTTTGTAGAACGTTCTGTTTTAAGCTGTCAGGAAAGGTAGCTCTGCAAGTCCAACAGCAGTAACACCATGATGCAACAGACCATCATCAACAGCAGCAGTCCTCTGCTGACTGTGCCCAGCTTATGCCACCATTGATTTCTTCCCAAAGCTGCCTGCTTGTGGCACTACAAGGCACATTACTGATCTTCCCTAGGAGATGGGCAACCTCCACACAAGGGTTTGGTACTCTGTGTCTTGTCCCCTAGGCAGTGCTTGGCGAGGCCAGGTCCCTCATGAGAATTTCATAGTTTAATGAGTGGAAGTGGGCTTTTTGGTAAAAAGAGATTTGCTAGGCTGCTTATGCTGCAGTAGTGAATTACGAATCTGGCGGCAAAGGTGGTAAAAGCCACGGGTAATGACAAGCTGGGTGCACCCAGACTGAGATTGCATGTGCTCTACTAGTTGGCAACAGCCCTTATCATTTGACAGGCACCGAATGCATAGAAGTGGCCTGAGTCTGTCTATTACTGGAAAAAATAGTCACCATTACAAAAACTACCCTTCTCTCTTGTTTCTATTTCTCTGATACTGGAATTAACTATAGATTCTGATATTGGTATTAGCTGTAGATTCTGATATTGGTATTAGCTATAGATTTTGTCCTGTTCTGGCGTGAACTGCAGCTCTGCAGGCATGTGTATTTATTTCAGATTTTCCTGCCAGTAAATCTAGGGGAAGATCTTGGAAACATGAGCTCAACTTCAGCAATGCATTGTGAGGATCTTCTCTGTGCATGATGATTTCAATCATAACTCAGTCTAACGATTTGTTTAATTCATTCTGGAGATCAACAATATTTAAGCTTTCAGCAGAGTTAATAATTGAGCCAGTCAGCATTTTAGCGAATGCGCTTGCTTAAAGTCCTGGTCCTACATGCCAAAGTCTCCTCTGATGCTTTTTGCTCCATGAGAAATCTCACACATCCACCAGCCCCATTACCAAAACCTCTGTTGCTTCCCTGTTGTCAAGGTAGGTCATGAGCTGATGCCCGTTTTGATGTCCTCTCTGAGTGCTGTGTGGCTGTGGAGTTTTGCTAGCAAAGCATTTGAGGTGCAGCTGCTCCTTCCCCATGTAAAAATCTGAGGCATGCAGCAAATGTAGGGGTAGTGTAAAACCAAAGAAATGGAGCAGGGTAAAATGGAAAACACAGATGTTTTACAAGTGTTATAGACGAAATGCAAAAAGGCTCCAATTTCATAATGAAATCAAGTTTGTGCTGAGCTGTTGGTCTGAAGTTCAAATCCTGCATGATGCCTTGAGAATAGCATTTGTAATAGATTTAATCTGCTGACAGACTGATGCTCTGTCCCAAAACCACCGGCACAGCTGTCTCCATGAATGTCTTCCTGCCAGACACTGCCTGAAATAGTCTAACAAAAGACAGAAAACTGAAGTTTCTTTTTCTGCCGTGAAGATGAAATGAAATACGTGGTGGCAGCAGGAAAAGCTACAGTCACCAATGTGGATTTCCTCAAGGTAATGTCCGGGATGTTTTTCTGCTCTGGTAATGTCTCTCACTCACATCTTCATAGTTAACCATGCTGCTGAATCAGATACTCCTTGTCCCTACCTCCGCTGCTGTCCTGCCTGCTGCTGCACTGCATCCCTGGGCACATCATTCCCCATCCTCCCCTCGTGGGCTTGGGAGTTCTGTCCTCACTTGTGCCTGGTCCACCCTTCTGCACTCCTCCACCAGTAGTAGTTTCCTCCTACTCCATTGTGGTGGTTTGAAGACCTGCTGTTGATGAGGACTTGCTTTTGATATTTCTCCCCCTATTTATAAGAATACATGTGTTTACTTGAAGGCTATGTGTATTTGTTTGAAGGTTGCTACTAGTTTCAGCTCTCCCATGGGTCCTTCCTGGATCCATCACTAGTAAATAAATACAGCACTCAGTATTGGAAAAGATAATTAGCTGTATGATGCAAAATTGCTTTCCTCAGGATTTATTCATCAATTACAGTTTGTCCTGGATGGCTCAGCTTGAACCATTTTCTGGGCAAGGGAGAAATAATGTTAAATAGAAAAAGAGGAAGCTATTGTTACAGTAAATGACTGGGTACATATGTGCATGACTGCGTGTTTTAGGTCTTCCATAACAGGCATCCTATTGACAAGCTAATGAACATGCAAATGAGGAACCAAGGATTATCATTATATTTGAGGCAATAATGTGTATTTTGGGGTGTTTTGCTTGTAATTAATGTGAATGTTTTCTGGTTGGTTGCTGTCCCCTTGGTGAGGTTGGTTGGCTGCTGTGCTCTGCCGGGAGCAGCACAAACCTTGCCTCTCCGCTTTGCAACCTCCCTTTTGCCTTCACCCACCAAGCCCTACCTTGTGCTCATGGTGGAACTCCAACTGCTTTCCCGCCTTCAGGCTAGGGATGCCAACATCTGAGTTAAAGCTAAAGCCAAGTCAGCTGCAGTAAAGGCTCCTGCTGTATATTTAATTAAGGTTTTAATGAAAATGGCACATTTGTCCCTCTCTGGAGAACACACTGATATGACAGTGCTGTGCAGAGCATTAGGAAAAAAATGATGCTGCCAGTTACACTTCCAGTGGGTCAACACAGTACATGGAGAATAAGCAGAGTGACCATATGGAGAAGGAGTGGTCAGGGATTTCTGAAGGGCTTGTCTGGATGTGCTCAGTTCCCTCAGCTACTATTTACTTCAAAATCATTTAGTAGGACTTGAGAGCTCTCAGCATCTGGTGGGATCCAGACCCTTTGTAAATACACTCCTATGAGGGTGCAAGGTGATCTGTGAACCTGTCAGCTACCATGTGGACTCTGATGCTGCTGCTATTGACTTTGTCTCATTATTGGTGTTAAATTGGTTTGCTGAGAGGCATTTAATTAGTTCCTTTTTTTTTTTTTTTTAGCTGGAACCACTTGTATAGTAAAGCAGACTGCGAGCTGTGCTGGCCAGGAATGTTTCTCTGATGCTAGGTAAGGCATGAGGCAAACCAGATCTCCATGGTATCCTACTGCTTGTTCTTTGTGAGGCCACCTACAGATGGCATGGTCCAAGAGAAGTTTCTCTCCTGTGCCCAAGGTGTCTCTCATTTAAGAGGTGAGACTGTCTGAGGCAGAGATGATCAAGAACAATGTCTGTACCCAATAGGGTTCCTGTGGCATTTAGGTGCCACCTGAATATAATGAACATCTGCCAGCTAAGAGAAAGAAATAACACCACATATGTCTTTCAAGGAATCTGCTGGTTGCTGCTGTGGCTGCTAATAATGTGAGAAGGCAGGAAGGAGAACAGACACCTCAACTATTGTTGTGCAGCTCTTCAAAGAGAAGCACGTAACAACCATGTACACCCCTGTGCTCTGTCTTTTTTGGTGCTTATGGTGTTGTCACCTATAAGAGAAGTCAGTAATAACCAAAATGCAGTGTTAGATGCAGTGAAGAAATGTGAATCCCTTATTCAGAGCATGGAAAAGAAGTGTCGTCCATCTGGTTTTTTGCAGTGCCTTTCCTTTCATTCATTTACGAGATATGATCAGATTGATTTGGAAGCAGTTTTGGGAGAGGGAATTCACATGTCTTTCCAGGCCATCAAATATTGTTGAATTTATTATCACTTGAAGATAGAGTCATGATCTGACCAGAAGACTGGAGGCTAGGGAAGTTTTGAACTGCAGTGTAAAATGAAATCCTCTTGGCTTGATGTAAGCCACTTACTTAGTCTGTTCACTGTAACAGGGGGAGAATAATGTTTACTGTTTGATGATAGTGTGAGGAATAATGTTTGCTGGGTGGTGTGAAAATGAAAATATTCTTCATAGAAATCCTCTTGTCTACACGGAAAATTATGTGCACAAAGAGCCTTTGGATCCCAAGAACCTCTCATTAGCTTAATTATGCTTGATATAAGCAAATGACTCAAGACAGGAATATTCTTGCCCCCTTTCTCCCTCCCTATCTCTTCCAACAGACAAGTAACTGTAGAGACCTGCAGAACGACGAACTATAAAAAGAGGAGGAGATCTTAAATTGAAGAAAAGCTGAGATGCACGCAAGAGCATGGAGGCCCATAGTGTGGGGTCTGAAAAGAGAAAGGAGGATGGTAGGTGGCAGGATAAAAGGCTGCCAGCACTGGAGGCTGCAGTTATGGTAAGGTTAATGTATTTAAGCAGAGTGAGGTCTGTTTATTTGCTAAATGGCCTGTTGAAAGCTTTCCTTCCCAGTGAGGCAGGTCACCCGGGTGCGCACCTCACCCAGCCTGCCCGTGCTGGCTCGGCCAAGGGTAATTGAAGCAGGTCATTAGCTGCAGTCTGGGCAGCCCTGCTTCGCTGTAGGCAGAAATGTACAGCCCTGAGAGCACCAGCTTGAGAGTTACTGAAGGAATACATGAGGTGTTTGATTACCCAGCACTATTTTCACACAATTCATGAATATACTTATCTCCAGAGTTTGGTAACATGTACACTTCCAAATAGCTGAGTCCTAAAGCTTATCATACACATCAGCTGTGACCTAACATCTTTAAAGCAAATTTTGCTCAGCTGAAGAGGGAGCTGATGTCAACATGCAGTGAGTTATGCCCCATCCTTTAATTTGCCTGAAGTAAATACTGTATTTCAGGACAGATGATGCTGAATTTGGACAAAAGAACAGTGGGAAGAAAGCTATACTAAAAGTCTGGAAGATGCCTTTGAAATTTTTAATGCTTTTCTCGGATTAAATAAATAAAATTGATTCAAGATGTTTAGAAAATATCCTGAGAAAATACTAAACACCATATTCTGATGAATACCCTTATGAGAGTCCCTCTGATTTAAAAAGCCTGGAACAGTGAGCCTGCCTGGAGCATAGGGCATGACAATAGGGCTGTGGACAGGGTCATGCTCAGACCATGTAGTAAGCTAACAGGAGCTAGATGGTGCCGTACCACAGAGCTGCATTGTAGGGTCTTTGAATGTTCCCCTTCTTATCCTTGAGGAAGGATTAAATAAAATATAAATATAAAATATAGTTATTGTGTATCTTGCATGGTGATCAGCTCCCCCACTGGAAGTTATTTATTTGGGGCTGGGATTAGGATCCTTCATTTCCAGATCACACCGCACCAATACATTATAAATAGCCTGAGGAGGGCAGTCACAGTGCAGAGCAATGCCAGTGGGACTGATTGAGGTATTGATAACACAGTGTGTCTGTTTATGCCTCCCACAGGTGCACAGGTTAAGGGCTCTCTCATAAACACAAGGCGCTGTGATAGAGGGCCCATCTGCCAGCATCAGGGAAGGGGCACATCCATTGACTGCACCTCCAGGAAGGTTAAGAAGCATTTCTACCCTCCTGATAAGGAAATGAGCCCAGGGAAGTGGCAGGCTTAGCACACACAGCGAGTGCCTCTGGTGCACAGAGAGGAGGGGAGGGATGCAGAGCATGCCCCCCTAGCCCTGCTGCTGGGATATGGCCAAGGAGCCTCCTTGTCAGCCTGCTCTCACCCGCTTTGTTTCTGCTCTCCTCCAACACTGATTTCCCACTGGTGCAAATTAGATAAGAATTGGTTCAGAGTCTTTAATTGTGACTTTAATTTTTAATCTGCATAATTAGATTTGTAATGGGCCATTTTCACAGTCTCAGGACTGCTCTGAGGTCATTAGCGCTGGGCCCTGTGAGACTACCATCTGCGTGGAGAAGGCAAGGGCTGCAGGGCAGCCTTATGAGCCTCCTGTGGCTCATTCAAATCACTTCCTACTTGAACCCCAGCTGCTTTCCCAAGCCACTTAAGGGGGTACATCCTCACAAAACATTAGTCATCTATCCCTACTAATGTCCTCTCAACTGATGCGATGGTTTAGGAGAACATGGTGCTGAGGGGAGATTAATAGGATCTGGGGTTTAGAGCGACTCATTTTATAATAGCTTTGTTTCTGACAACAGAAGATCAACAGAAAACAAGAGAAGGGATAATACAGTAGCACCAAGTCTGGCACCAGATTTCTGCTTCCCATGCTGTGGGGAGGCATTTGGAGGTAAGCAAGGGCTAGAGTGAGGCATGGAGGTGAGAAGCTTCCTGGAAATCCCGGGATAAGGGAGCTCTCCTAGTGGAAGGTAGTGGCTTCGGGATGAGGCCGATGGGGTGGTTGGAAGGCTAGTAGGAAAAGGAGAGTTGAGCCTTGCTGAAAATCTCACTGCCCTGAAATCCATCTCCTCACTTCCCACACACTTACGAATTCTCTCCTACTTCTCCATCCCCAGAATCCCCCTGATCCCTCCCAAGCCTGTTTCCCCAGTCACGAATGGCCTCAAGATACTCTTCCTATCCCTTATTCCTTCTACTTTGGACTTGACTCCTGCTATAAATTCCTATTTTGCAGCTGCAAGAGGGAGAACAAAATAAAACTTCATTCTGGAGGTGGCAAAATTTACTGCAGCCTGCGTACTGCAAAGTCTGGGGCTGTCTCTGCTGCCACATCTTGTTCTACTTAAACTGCTGCTTTTAATAGACCCAGAATGTTTGCTTTGCCAAAGGTGTTTCCTTCTCTTCTATGTGCACTGGTATGTTCATGTAAGACCGAGCCCAGCCATGGGAGCTGCTGCCAGGGCTGCCTTGTGTTACCTCACGTGGCACCAGCAACACGGTGGAGGCTGATGGACCACCCAGCAGGAGCTTTCCTGGCTTCAGTTGCAGTGGGAGCTGGATCAGAGATTGTCTAAATGGGGTTTGAAATGTCTCATGTCAGATGCCAGCCCCTACCTTTAATTAACCCCTTGAAAATAGGACTTACCAGTGGGGATCTGTAGTAGATTTTGGGGGTTGCATCTGGGGTCACTGGTAATTTCTATGTTGAAGCTGGACAGCGGGTGTTAGCAAAGCAGTTATCCTTTATATCTCTATCCCTTTCCCATTACAGGTTCTTCGTGGCCAGTGGCATTTCTTTCTCATCAGATATCTTTTGGCAGGCATTTCAAGTGTTGGTAAGAATCAATATCTGAAAGATGTAGTTAAACTTGAGGTATGGATCTCAAACCCACATGCTTGGCTTGGTAATGCTGTCCAGTTGCCTGCAAAGACCCTGCTATGAATTCGGGCTACAAATATCACTGGCATACAAAATCTGTGAGATTTTCTCTGCAGTAGTGATTTGCAGGACCACTACTTCTCCCCTCCCACCACCCAAATACAGCTTGGTGGCAAACATGGTTGAGGACAAGCCAAGACCCACGTGAGAAGGGCTTTCCTCTGGCAGTGCAGGGCAGCACCCTGTGCATACCACAGTAGAGGGTGGGGAGCAGCAGAGAGGGAAGCTGCATGGGAGTTTCGGTGCTCATTACATGTACTAGGGAGCAAGCAACATAAAGGACTGATGCTGCACACTGCATCTCACCACCCTGTCCTGGCCATGCTGGCTGCACCGGGCAGCCTCAACCTGTCTGGCAAAGTGTTCAGGTCCTGCCCCAGTCAGGCTGGTGTAAGCAGCCCCACGCTTTGCTCTTACTGCTAGTTCAGCGTGGTCGTTGTATCTCAAAACCCAACCCACAGCAGGCTCATGTCTCCTCTGTGGAAGGATCTGACCACTTTCTGGAAGCACATGGTCTTGGTGGTGCTTGGAAGTTCAATCAGCTCCACACAGTGGCTCTCCCAGGGCTCAAGATGATCAATAAACCACAGAAGCTTTTCTAACACAGAACGGATTACAGTAACATGTTCCTGCTCTCCCCAGTATTTGGGGAGAGCTTCCCCATTCAGATGTCCCCATTCAACCAGCTGTTCTTGGCCACCTGCCCCACACTGGGTCGGGAGGCTGGGCTGTACTGGAGCAGTTGAGTGATGAGGGTTTGGCAGGGCTCTGGCAGTGGGGGCAGCGACTCAGGGTATAGCACTCCTTTCTTCTGCTGCTGGGGTATATTGCAGATGTGGGTATTGTCAAAGGGCATGCAGCCCGTCACCATCACGTAGAGCATCACCCCTAGGCTCCACATATCATATTTCTTGGCATCGTAGGGGATGCCCATCAGCACCTCTGGGGAACTGTAGGCTGCTGACCCACAGAACGTGGTACTCAGGTCTGGATAGCTGCTGGTCTCCTTGCTGAAACCAAAGTCACTGAGTTTGGCCTGGTGGCCATCAGCCATGAGCAGCACGTTCTCACACTTGAGGTCCCGGTGCACCAGGTTGCGGTCATGCAGGTAGCGCACAGCACCCACAACCTGTGCAAAGATGTCCCGGGCCTTGGGGACACAGGGCAGCTTCCCCAGCTGCTGCACCAGCTTCAACAGGTCAGTGGCTGCTGCCTCCATCACTATGTAGAGCTTCCCATTGCAGACCTCAATGAGCTCCAAGGTGCGCACAATGTTGGGGTGCCGGATCTTGCGCAGGATATTGAGCTCCCTGGGCAGAAACTTGTACACAAAGGTGTGGGGTGCTCGTCGCCGGTCCACCACCTTGATGGCTAGGGGGCCCTTGTATTTGTTGGAGGTGGCTGCCTTCACCTTGGAGAAGCTGCCTTCCCCGATTGTGTGACCCAGCGTGTAGCCCAGATCATGAAGTATCTTCTCTCCTCCATCAGTTTTTGGCATGATGTCTGATCTTGATGGTCTTAATCGAAGCTGGTGTTTTGCTCCGGGATTTGAAAGCTTTAATTGTAGGGTGTGTGGCAGCTGGTGACCTTCACTCTCCTCCATGGTCCGGCGGCTGCCCCTTGGGGCTCCAGGGCACACCCAGGTATTGTGATGGGGTGGAGTTCTATGGCAGTGCCTTTGTGAGATCTAAAAGGCGTCTGGTGTGTGCCCCCAGCTCACGGCTGTCCCAGGCATGCCCATGCCCATGCAAATGCCAGGGGAGAACTCCCACAGGTGATATTTTAGAGCTTTTACCTTTTTCATCTCTTCAAAAGAGGGCTTTTTGGATGATGAGAGATGAGGAATCCATTTGGGTACCTCTACCAGATTTCTGCAGGGTATTAGTTATATTAAAATCAAACTGCACAAAGTGGTACAAAGGAGTGATTTCTACTGTCTCTGACTGCATACCACCTTGGCTGGCTGTAAATAGTTCCTTTTTCATTATGATGGTGCAGGGAGACAATTCTATTAGGTAGGTTTTCTGATTTAGGGTGATGTGGAACTTGAAATGCATCTTTCAGGAGAAACACCTTTTCAGTTTCTTAACCCTGTAATTGTTTTCCCTGTATTTTTATCAAAATGGTATTTTGGAGATTCACAGAGAAGTGAGACCAGAGATCCTTTGGAGAGCTTCTCTAATTTAGATTTTAAATGCTTTTATTCAGTTCTAGTTTCCATAAAAGTGACAGTCAGATTAAGCATGGGGGCAGGAGCTGGGCTGGGTCCCACATCTACTCCAGAGCAAAGCATCCCACCTCTTGCATGTTGCATCCTAGGCCAGCGTCAGCTCCTTCCTTCAAGTGCTGCATCCTTGGCTCTCACAAGCAGTTGTTTCTGGTTTGTGCTGGGCTTTTTAAGCTGCCCGAGGATCCTGTTTTCACTGTGGAGCCCACATTCCCTTTACAGTTGTACAAAGGAGCCCAGGACCACAAAACAACCATCTTCCAAAATACCAAACCAAATGCAATTTTTGAGTTTTGAATATATGTTTCATTCTGCTTCTCAAGAGGAATAAGACCCAGCTGAAGACAGAAGAAACCTTTCCTGTGAGTCCCTCTTGTCAGTGCTCTGAAGCTACTTGAGGAAATTAAATTTATTCAAAACACTGAAAACATAGGTCTATATGTGCTGCGGGGGTGCTTTGCCCTGACTCCGAAGGACAAATAGTGTAATCATCATATCAAGTTTTATCTGCTGGAGAAGTTGCAGGTCAAAACCAAACCACCTTCCCACTTCAGACGCTACTTCTACAGGCTAGTTGGAAGTGTGGGAATTCAATGTGCTGTGGAAGCGCAGTTGCCAGGTATGTACCATCAAGCATGCTGTCAAAAAGCCAGGCAAGAGGCAGATATGTTGAATGGTGGAGGATTTGCTCCTGTGCAGGGCTGTCCTGACTGAACACATTCAAGGCCAGGTTGGATGGAGCATGGAACAACCTGGTCTAACCAAAGATGTCCCTGCCCATGGCAGGGGTGTTGGAACTAGATGACTTTCGAAGGTCCCTTCCAACCCAAACCATTCTATGATTGATTCTATGCTGGCCACTAAGGAATGTTCTTGGTCCATACTTCTCTCGAGAAAGTGGAGGCCTTATTTGATGGCAAGGAGCTGATGTCTGTATGGAAGTTGAGCGCAAGGAATACCACACACATGCAGAAGTGCAGGACATGACCCAGCCAACGCTCCCTTTCTGTTTAGGACATCAAACAAAGGCCCCCAGATTTCTCACTTCTGAGGTGGATCAGTAAGCCAGATCCCTAAGTTCCTGATCAGAAACTGCTGCTACTTAAACTGCTGCCCAGCAATCAGAAGGCCAGATGCAGAAAGCCAGTTTGCTGCGCACGTGATTTCCTGGCACTTCTGTTTAGCCCATGAGTCATAACCACAGTGACTTCAGCAGAGGTCTGAGCTGGACTTTTCACAGCAGCTGGGTCCTCTAAGATGGCTAAGCATAACTGAACCAACGTGGGCACTTTTAAAAGGAAAAACGCTTGGACCAGGAATCCCTTTCCCACGTATTACCAGAGCACCTTTGGAAAATGCCATCGTTGCAAGCTCTGGGAGATCAAAACTTGTGTGTAGCTCTCTGTAAGGGGCTTGGCTGATGCTCAGCTCATCTTTTAAAACAGGAACAGGAGTTCATGTTATAGACATGTTCCCAAACCCTACAGGTAAAATCCTCAGTTATGGGGAACCTCCTCAAAGCCCCCAGTAATCACATAACCAGAAGAGGTGCTGACCAAACTGCAGTACGAAAACCAAACTGGTGGCTACAAATCACACTGCGATGGTAAGGACTAACGTTGTGGAGTCCCATGTGGCTGGTAACTCCATCTGCTTGAGGGAGCTTGCTGCTTTTGGGAAGTATTCAGCAAGCTTTGATGAGGAGGGCAGTTTCAGACTCACTAAGCATTCCTCTAAGCCCACAAACATCACACTGCAGTTAGATGCTGCAGGAGCATCCTGGGGGCTGAGGGGTTTGAGCAGTGCCTCGAATAAGATAGGGGGAAAAAAGCCCTAGTGAAAACAGTCACTTTGCTGGCTATGAAAACATCGTAGCAAACACTCCCCCTCCTGCACGCTGCGGGCTAAATCTCTGGGAGCTGTCTTTGCAGGAATCATCACTGCACATCTCCATGCTCCTGACCCGCTGCTCACAGCATGGCTCGGGACTGCTGCAAAAAACTCCAGAGACAAAGAGCAAGAGTATGAATGAAAGGTTTCAGCTTGGCAAGACACTGTCAGGCAGAGGAGGAAAAGTGTCTGAGCTCAGCTTTTTGTGCCATGCTTAAACCTCAGCGAAACAGAGTTCTTGCCTCGTTAGCTGCTGGCTCAACATTTACTGGTATAAATATGCACAAAATACCTCTTTTGCTCTCACTCCCTCCACCTCTTGTACTTGTGGTATAAGTATTTCGGTCACACCAACATATCCAGTATAAGGTACTCAGTACCAACATATAAACTGATGCTGAGCTCTTGCGCTTTCTGGTACCTTTTTTGCATCAAAGCCATGTTTGTAGATCTGACTTGTTCCATTGCTCTTATAAACGACAGCAATTAGAAATCAGGCAGCAATTACTGGTCTGTTAAATCTGGTACATGAGCAGGAGGAGTTGGTCTGCAGAGGTATAAATTACTAGAGCTCTCCATCAGGGTTTTCATTATGGGGATATTTTCTGACTCTGGCAATGCAGTTGTACATGAGCCTGACAAGCAGTTAGTTCCTCTGCCAGGCGCTGATCAACTCTGGAAGGACCATTCATGCTGCTGTGCAATGCGGAGACGCCAGAGAGCTATCAGATGCCCCAGAAGCAATTTGTTTGTTCCAAACTTAGCATAAGCTAATGCACCTCTCTCGGTAAGTTCATCCAAGGTGAGTCCTGCATTGCCCAGGGCTGGACTGCTCAGCAGAGACCAAGTTCTGCTGGGCATCACTTCACACCAAAACCAGGATGAGCTCTGATTTAAACTTGCCTAGGTCTTGGGTGCATTACAATTACATAGCATGGTGTTCCCTGAGGGTAACTCAACCTTGCTGAGAAGTTAACACAGATGAAGGTCTCCAGCCTTGTACACAGCTGCCTTCTACCAGAGAAGAACAAACAAGCCAGGAGGTATAACAAAGCAGGATGTTTTTCTGCGTCATCCCATAGATATACTTTTTTTTCACTAATAATTAGGTTTCACTCACAATTAGGCCTTCTCTTGCAGGAAAATCCTGGCAGTTGATTGCTGGGAAATCATCAGTCTGCTCTCTGAACACCAGCATTCATCAAACATGCCTGTGTGGTGCCTTTTGGGTGGCTGCCCTCTTGCCAAACCTCAGCAAGAGGCAGTACTAAATCAGTGTAATTACTGGACTGAGACACCAGCTGTCATGCAGCATGGCAAACAACTGAGCTAACAAGAGGGCCATTAGAGCATGCATGCTTCAGAAACTTCTCTCTCTCCCCTGCAATCCTTTCATAGTGCCCCATGCTGTGACCTGGTCCATTGGGTCAGGGCTGTGGGAGACACACTGGCTTTGGGGCAGAAGAGGCAGAGCAGCCACACCGGCTCAGAGTGCCTGTCATTGATCTGATGGGAAACTGAAACCTCTGGGCAGGGTTTTCACTCACTATTGAGCATAATGTGAGTCCTGCTGGCACAAGCATGCCAAAATACAACTCCTTTTAATGCAGACGTCCTAGAAGCCAAAAGAAACTATAGATTTATACCTTATGCCATGAAGCTATAAGTTACAATGTGTAGAATGACCTCTGTACTGGCACAGAGCTCTTGAGATTTCTTTAAATACTCTGTTTCTGTACAAGCAGAAACATTTTGCCCAGGAGCTGTAACTTTCACAACCAGTCAACTAATTCCTTGGTGGCCCACTCTGTGGCCAGCCTATGTCCAGACCTTATTGCTTAGCACCCTTTGAATGTGGGAATGGGCAAAGAGCTGCACAAGAAGTAAAAATAACTAATGCTACTATTTTTGCTAGACTACCTCATTATAGGTAGTACGAAGGGTAACCACTTTTTTTCCTAGCAGATACTGAAGTTACCAAGATCTCGCTAGCAATGAGTAATGAAAGCTCTTTAAAACAACAGCTTCCCATGTTTCATCCTGTGTTTGATTATATTCCTTTTAATATGATTGGTTTACTTTCAATCATATTGAAATGACTCAAATGAAACCGAGAGCACTGTTCTGAAAAGGAACCTGCTGCTTGTAGCACTATTTTCCATCCATCTGGATGCTGCAGGTACTGAAGGCTGGTGAAAATGTTGCAGATGAGAATTCTTCTGTAGTCCCATGGAGCCATACTACACTCTCTTGGTACAAGTGCCAAAGGCAACAAGCCAAGGTGAGGAGGCACAGCCACTCATTGGATAGGGCATAGCTAGTAAAGGAAATAACACTACTGTCAAATACTCATTTTTCTGGTGATGTTATTTGCCCCTTACTTGCCAAGTACTCTTCAGTGAGCTATTCAAAGGTAATTGATCGCTGGCCTGTGTGGTATCTGAGCAGTTGGGAAAATGGGGCAGATGCCATGAAAAGCATATTGAATGCAAGCTGCTTCAGGAGCTGAATTGCTGTCATTGCCCCAGATCCTTTCTTGCAAAATCAAGCTGTCTGTGAGGTCATTTTAGACACTGGTGTTAACGGGACCTGGAAAGTCAAAGGTACAAAAGTAATTGCAAAGCCTTGTCTGTGAATGTCTGATGAAAGCTCTGCATGCGTGCATACAACTGCAGCCTAAATTTGGCCGTGATCTTGTGGCTCCTTACTGGCAGCAACAGCAGCTTTGGCAATGGAGAAAGCCCAAGTCACAGGTGTCACAAAAACTGCGCTTGGTAATGTGCTGCTGCTTTCTTTCTTCTCATGTTGTAAGGATTGGCATTTACTTAAAATACTCTGTCTATGCTGGGTTTTTCATCCCTTTGGCAGATAAGGAGATCTAGAACTTCACATTCCTGGTGTTCAGAAGCAACTGCCTGTCATCAAATCTTGCCCTTAGTCTCTTGTTCAAAGAGAATAAGCTATTGAAGCTGGCTGTGGGACTCATAAGAGGTCTCTTAGAAGATCAGCAGGATGAGAGGAATACCAAAGAGAAAACTCAGTGTCCACTTGATTAACCAAGATTGCCCAGACATCATAAAGAAACCTCCATTTGATTAACTGAAGTTGTTCAGACACCATAAAGAAACCTGAGACTGGCATACCTTGTGTGCCAGAAATGTCTCTTTATGTAAATGAGAATTTAAACTGTGTGAGGGACATAAAACGGGCTTGTAAGCCATCAGAGGGAACGGATATATGGCAACAGGCCATACCACCACCTCTTGGAGCAGCTCGTGGCTGCCTCGGTAGGTGCCAAAGAAGATGAAGGATGGAAAGGGCTAATGGGCTGGTCTGCAAACATGATTTTGCAGCTGGCATTTCTGGGCTACACCTGCCAAGAATCTCAAACCGGAAAGCAATAAACTAGAGTGGAGTAGGAGACAAAAGAGGCTAAACAGGCTTTGGCAGGCTGGCTGCTTGAGGATCTGGAGGGCTTCCCTGGTAGGTTTGCTACTGAGAGGCTTTGCACCAAAACCCCTTTGAAAAGGGGGGAAAAAGAGTGAAGTCTTGGTCTTCTGCCCTTATGGTAAGTGGAAAGTCATGCCTGGCTTGTCAGAGCTGTGTAGGGAGGCAAGCTTTCCTTTCTGGTGCTGGAATACCCACTGAGCAGGGGGAGGCACGGCCTGGGGAGAGCTAGGAGCTGAGGGGGGATCTCAGCCTCAGGAGCTCACTGCACCCTTTCCTGGCCAGAGGTGTTGTTCTCCCTGTGTTTTGTGCAGATGGCTCCTCCGCACCACCTCCCTTCCAAAAGCTGGGAAGTTCTTTGTTCCTTGGCCCGTGCTGCAGACACTTCTCTTGGCCTTCTAGTGGCTGATTCCTGTGCAGTCACCAGGATGGTCCTCACAAGCCAAAGGGAAGGGACCGTGCAGTGCTCAGGCTGCCAGGTTGAAAGAAGCGTCTAAGCTTGCTCCTCCTGCATCTCATTGAGGCTAGGGAAAGAGCCTAGCAAGCCTGCTGAGATACCCCCTTGGCACTGGGCAGCCAGTAGGAAAGGTGTGGGTATGAACTAGGGCTCCATGCTGCGCCTCTCAGGGACCATTTCTCTGCTTTTCCATGTTGCTTCAGCATCAACAAATCTTTTCACAGATGAAAGATTAAATGCCTGCCACAGCTGTTGACTTGCTTACTGTATCTGTGTGCCTGCTATCTATGTCCTTAGGCAGAGCCAGCCGGTGTTTTGTCATGGCTGGCTGTCAAGCAGGAGCGAGAGGGCTTCAGGTGGGGCTTTAAGCAAGGCAGAGTTTCAAAAGCTGCAGAAAGTGCCTCTTGGGTTACTGGAAATGGAATCGGGTGGTGATGAGGGACACAGCAAAAGTTGGGAAGTTAAAAGCTTTGCTTAACACATCAAGTTATGTCCATCAAATCCAAATACATTAAGTTGGAAAATCAGGTAAGTGTTTTGCGGTTAACTATCCCAGATGAACAGTACTTAAATTTCTTCCTTACACTGATTTAGTTACCTGCCTGTGGAGAACCTCATTGCAAAGCATTATGTATTCAGAAAGAGCTCTAGTTGTCTAGCACCTATTGTAATTAATTTGTGGCCAATTAAGGGCTGCAGAACTTGGCCTGTAATTAGGATATGACAGCCTATGTTACAGAGATTTCGAAAGCTGATGGCAAAGTGTTACGGCTATGGAGCAGGTGTTTAAATGCCTTTAAATAGCATGGATGTTGTCAGAGGCTGATTTAATGAGTTGCTTTTAGAGCTGTGCTGAAACTCTTCCTGAAGGTGCTCAGCTAATCGTTGAGATGGCTTCTCCCCCCAAGTCTGGTTGGTCTTGGAAGAGGCAGTCCTGTGTTAGAGCCTGGCAGGGTGGGAATTAAAGGAGAGAACAGGCTAGACATGCAAACCAAGAAGCTTCAAAGCTGTCAATACAGATGAGAAAATTTAGGCTGAGATTTAGAAGATAGCAAAGATGAATTCTAAGTGGCAGAAGGAGATACTCTTAGACCAGATAGCTGGTGTGGGTATGCACATATTAAAGACGGAGGGTGGCAGGCACTTTGGGAACAAGGCTGGAGGCACTAACAGCGTTTGAAGGTCTGTTTTGCTGAACAGACTCCATCTGTGTGCTCCATCTAGCATTTAACTGGACAGGCTTTTGTGGGATCTGAAGAAACTGCTGAGAAACCAAGCAAAAAACTAGTCATGACCCTGAGAGGAAAACTGCCAAAGCAAGCTGAGGCGTATCACATACAGAGACAAAAGGACGGGCGGTTTGGGTGGCAGTGAGTATAGATCTGCTTGCAAAAATAGAACACAATGACTCTGCATTACATTTGTTGCTTTGCTTTCCAGAAAACTGAGCTTTTTGTTGCTTTCCTGCTTGTGTTTCCCTAAAAGGGAAATAAAAACATTGAAAGCAGAAACCAGCCACTCCCTTTGATTTACCATCAGTCACCACAGAGCATGGAGACCAGGCCTGCCAGCCTGGGCTGGGCTGGAGGGGTGGGCATGCCTGCACCCCACTGCTGAACAGTGGGTGCTCACAAGCCATGAAGTATCTATAATATCACAGTGCCCTCTTGGGGGCAGGTGTTCCTTGGAAATAAGCCTTTATGATTTATGTGCTGCAGATATCCTTACCACTGTTTATTTTAGGAGTCCATGCTACCTAGCTAAATCACGGATTTTCCCACCAAATGCTGCCCTTTCTAAGGGAGTTTTGGACTTGGATTTTTATTTAATTATTATTTCTCTGTTGCTGATCTGTACTTTAAATGCAAAACCACAGAAGTGAGGGTGATGGCAGTCTGCGCTCAGAAATGAAACCTGCCTCATTTAAGCACTTTCAGATGACTGGCCCCAGCAAGAAACAAATTGTTTTAACAATAGATTTAATTAGCTGGTGTTTGTATTCCTTCACAGAGTGCCTAAGTCCCAGTGCACCTGCTGGTAGACCTGTCTGAAAGCCCTGGCGTCTCCTGCAAAGGACTGTGAAGAATGAGTGAAGAATTAAATAAGGCCATGGGTAAGTATGGCAATTCCCTGCTGGCTGTGGGAACCTGGAGAGGAAGAGAGTGTGGCTGCTTTCTTCTCCTCTAGCTTTTGCACTGCTGTCTTTTGTTCAATGTTAAAAAGAAATGAATAAAAATGAACTTGCAGCAAATATTTGGGATCATCCTGTGGCACAGTAACTCTGTCACAGCTAATACGGCTCCTGGTGCCCTACTGTTGCTGTTAATGCTCTGAATATTGGATAGTTAAGACCAAACACTTTGCCTGCAGTAGCCACTCTGACTCTCAGAAATAAGCAAACTAACTAATGGAAAGTTTTGCTGTAAAATAGACCTATCATTTCCCTGATTTCTTATGTTTGTAGGATTAGGAAAGGACCTTAGTTTTAAGGAAGATACGAAATGACAAGCTTTTAATACTTGTGATGGTTTTTCCTGCATGTACACATACAAGATTGGATGTGGGAGTTTGGGTTTTGGTTTAGTTGTTTCATACAAGGGGTGGTGTAGTGCTTTGTTTGCTTTAGGTTTTACCTGAATTGTTGAAAAAAAGGCCACCTCTGGTAAGGATTCAGTTGAAAAAGATGTGTCATCTGGCAGATAAGTCTATGATCCTAAAAGCTGGTTTCTCTTAAAAGCCAGCCTCTCAAGACTGCTGATGAGGGCTTACATATCTTTTCTTTTTCTAGATCTAGTTTACTTTATCTAGTAGAGTTTTCCTAGATGCCAGGCCTGAAAACTTGTTCTGAGCTCTGACAGTCAGTCTTTCACGTTGCTGCTTCTCCCTCCTCTTGTGTCATTATCTCCCTGAACACAATGGCACTGTTACAGGGCAGCAGCCCTTGGACGTCACCCAGCTATACCAGGCACCACAATGAGTTGGGAAGACAGAGCATGGGCAAAGAAATCATGGTGTGAAGAACACTTAACCAATGAGGTGCTGTTGGAAAATGTTAGAACAGATCTCCTGTTTTCCTTGATCAGGTGCCCCTTTGTTACTCTGACGGGGAAGAAATCCCTGTATTTCTGAGCACACCTTGCTTTTTGTGCTGAAGCCTTTCTCCTTTCAAAGACAACTCTTGGCCTCTCCAACTCCCTGCTTTGCTTTCTAAGCTCCACGAGGTAAAAAGCAGCATTTCTTCTGCGTTGTCTTTGTTTCCATGGTTCTTGCTTGTCCCCAGTCTGTATAAAGGCACCAGCTGCTTTCATTTTGCTGTTTAGTGGCTATGTTTTACAGGGCAGGTTGTTTGATTGCTACTTACTGGATCTGGCTCTCAGCTTGTTGTAAGTTCAACAAGATTTAACTGCGTGGCCTGAGCTGGTTTGTGCCAGGCAGGATTAAAGCTGAGTATTTAAGGAAAGTATCATTTCTGTGGACAAGAGAAGAGGAGGAAAAACCTATTATTTGAGAAGCTGTGATATTCTTACAGGCAAGGCCTTGGCATCTGGAGGAATGATATCTTCTGCTAGGGACGTGGCTTAGATCTGTTCAGTTCTGGCCAGCCTGCGAGCCTTAAGACCATATAGTCAGCTAAGCCCAGACAATGGTCTCCCTCAGGCACAGGGTCTGGGGTGAGTGAGAGCAGGATCTTCTCCTGCAGTACTGGCGCTGGCCAGCCAGCCTCTGACACAGCATTCAAAGCCTCTGGTACATAGGCGCTCCACCTCAGGAGCAAGCTTTGAAGTTTGAATGGCAAAAGCCTTTTGCACATCCTCACGCATACATCCCCATTGCTTTACTTATGCAGTTGAGCAGGTGTATTTGAAGTTTATTCGGGGGGGGGGGGGTGGGTGAAAGAAAATATTTGCAGGTTCACTCTTCAAACTCACAGCTTCGAGAGAGTAGTTTTTGTGTTTGAAAAGATAATGGGTTCAACCTATTTTGCTGTTCCATCAAGCCTCCATCAGCAAGATTGTAATGTTAGCATGATGAGCAAGTGTCCTGGTTTCAGCTGGGATAGAGTTAATTTTCTTCCTAGTAGCTGGTGCAGTGCTGTGGTTTGAATTCACTCTGAGAACAATGCTGATAACACACTGATGATTTAGGTGTTGCTCAGGAGCACCTACCCTGAGCAAGGACTTTTCAGTCTCTCATGCTCTGCCATGAGGAGGGACATGGGAGCTGGGAGGGAGCAGAGACAGGACACCTGACCCAAACTAGCCAAAGGGGTACTCCATACCACAGCACATCATGCCCAGTATATGAACTGGGGGAGTTGGCTGGGAGCTGGCAATCACTGCTCTGCTTGGGTTAGGCATTGGTCAATCTGTAATGAGCAATTGTATTGTGCATCACTTTTCTTTCTGGAGTTTTATTCCTGTCTTCCACACACACATGCACCCTTATTTTTATATTTTACTTTATTTCAATTATTAAACTGTTCTTATCTCAACCTGTAGGTTTTACCTCTTTCGAGTCTCCTCCTTATCCCACTTTAGAGTGGGGGAAGTGAGCAAGCGGCTGCATGGTACTTAGCTGCTGTGACATGACAGGAGTGCAATGATGGCATCTCTGGGCTCTTAGGGACTGCTATAATACTGGCAGTGGTGTGAATCAGTTTGTCAAGATAGTAAACATTTTATTCCTTACAGGTATTTGGATGGCGGGTAGGTGTACCAGCGAGAGGCATCAGTGTAATCATTAAGATGGTAATGTCTCCTGCAAGCTCTTCCTTCCTTCAGAGTCACTCCAGTGTCCTGAATGCACAGGGGGCATGGAGGAGCAATGAGGCAGGGCTTCATCAGTAGCTGTCAGATGCAGAAATAAATAACTTCACGTAATGTAACCTCACTCAGTTTGTAACTGCCTGTGCTGGCCATACCTTGTATTTACGTGGTGCCACGGGAAACTTTTAAATGATAAAATTTAAACGAGCACACAGTCCTCCAGGCTAAATCTGTTACCAGTGATAACATTTCCACTGTAGCTTGTCTTGTTGCACCTCAAGAAAAGCAGCTGATTGGAGTGATTTATTTTCATTCCCAAGGGAAAAAATAGCCTTAGAGCCTTTGTGAGCTCTAGAGCAACAGCAACCGCAGCGCTGGGAAGGCCCTATCTGCAGTCACGGAAACAACTGATAAAAACTTTCTCATCACTTCCCAGATTGGCTTTTGCTATAGGATGCAAACATGAAAGAGTCTCTAGGGTCTTTCTTCTCTACATGGGAACACCAGCAACAACCCTGGCACAGTTTGAGAAACTGGTTGTCTTAATCACTGTGTAAAGACTGGGTTGACTGAAGAGGTTCCTACAGGAAGCACAAGGGCATGAGAATGAGGGGTGGGGTGAGAAGAGCCTAGGACTTGAAAGGGGTAGTATGTGGGGTGACCTACACCTGTGTCATGAAGGGTCCCCAAGCACCCCTGACTTTCATTTCACACAAGTAAGTGTGAAGTGAACTGTAACCCTGCGCACAACTCTTATGTCTGAGCCACACGTAGGTCATGATTGTGGTGATCCTACACGGGTACGTGATCTTCATGATATGGGGCTGAGGCTGGCATGGGTGTCCAGGCCCCAAGGTGATCTGGAGGCAGCAGTATTAATGACCCTTGTGACTTCATCCAGACTGAGATTTGGACCACTCTGTCGTAGCCCAGTCATGCTGGTCACTGTGGCATGAAGATCCAAGAGAGAATCAGGCTTCAACTGCCTCACCAGCCAGATACCTCATAAGCCTCAGACTGCACCCTACAATAAGCAAAAGGACATTTGGGAAAGTGGTGGAAAAGGTCCATCAGAAGGACCAGCATGATGTGTTTGTGATGTATGCAGAGCAGGGGAATTTTCTGCAAATATTGACTATGTTCTTGGAGGAGCAGGCTAGTGCACAGGGATATTTCCAGGGCCTTATAGAACCATCTAGGTTGGAAAAGACCTTTAAGATCTTCAAGTCCAACCATTCCCCAGCACTGCCAGGTCCACCACTAAACCATGTCACTAAGGGCCTCATCTATACGATTTCTGAATGCTTCCACGGACAGTCATTCCACCACTGCCCTGGGCAGCCTGTTCTGATGCTTGGCTGCCCTCTTGGTGAAGGAATTGTTCCTAATCTCCAGTCTAAACCTCCCCTGGTGCAGCTTGAGGCTGTTTCCTTTTTTCCCATCAGTGTCTCTGATATCTCTATTCCACTGTAATCAAATGCATAACCTGCTTGCCCCTGTGTCTTCCCAGATTCATATCTTGCCTTGCTGTGGTATGTTCATTTTCTTCAACAGTACAGTTCTGGTGGACCAAACTAGAAATGGTGGCAGCAAAAGGAAGTAGCAAAGCCTAAAATAAGCCCCTGTTAAAATGATCCTTGTGTCTCTGCAGTGTCTCTCATCCAGTTTGCAACCAGTATATGCAGCCAGGTGCCAAGATGGGTGGGTTGGTTCACAAGGGACATCAGTCCAGAGACGCTTCCGATCTTGATTATTGACCACTTCCTCGAGTGGCTTCCCACGTACATTGCACAGCAGCAATGACACAATTAGACCACTGTTACAGTCAGATTCCTTTCCCGTGTGACATATCTACATGAGAAGTTGGTCTGACATTGGCTGTGAAAGCCCCTGAGGGCAAGTGAGTAAGTAGACACCACCAGTGACTAAAAGCTTCCTTAAAGATGTGGTCAGATTGGTGGTGCAGCAGCACTGCACACCTCTAGGACTAGCTGCTGGGATGGGATCAACAGAGCGAGCCACAGGTGATGGATCCAGCCCCAGCAGAGAGAAAATGCCACCCTCAGTGTGTGTTCATTGCACACCACCAAAGTGTGCTGGCAAAGCGTGTGCTGAAGTGGGCTTGTGTGCCTCTGCTTTTAGTGGTTTAATAAGTGACACTTGTTTTTTGGTGTGTGGTAGTCAGTTTTTCATGAGGTGTAGGCCCAATTCAAAATTAACCACTGACTTAACTGCGTAGCTATTACCTGAACAGATCAACATCGCTAATATTGATGCTGGAATATAGCATTTTCTCTAATCTGTCTCAGAAGACAAAGTTTTTTTGCACTTTGGAGCTCCTCAGCACTCAAAGCCAACACGGAGCAAAGGGGACCTGTCAGATATGTCCTGTATTTCATGCAAATGATGGTCAAAGGACCTCAGATCAGTCTCAAAGGGCATTTTACTTACATGCTTCCTAACACAGGACTTGTGTGGGCACATTGGCATTTTCAGCCCCCGCCATACATTTCAGAGGGAGGCTTCAGTTCCTCAAATCCTCAGATAAAATATTCTGGGGAAGTTTTGCTACGTGCTTTCCTAGTCCCTATGAGGTAGCTGCTGTCAGGGGTGGAACAGCACTGTAAAGACCCCTCTTCTTGCTCGTGCATTTGTCTTTTTCTGGAAAAAAAAAAGAAACAGCAGCTGGGTGTTGTCATGGTGTTGCCTCCTGCTTCCCATTACACTGTGCTCTGTGTGGGTAGATGTCACTTGTTTTCTTCTTTCTAAGGTGACTGCAGCCAGTGCTGTGATGCTCCGTTACTGCACAAGACCTGAAATGTTTCCATTTGCTAAGCCTAATGACTTCGACCTGATGTGAATGCAATCGCCAGCAGGGCTGCACCTGTCTGGAAAGCTACACCTTACAGCCAGCCTTTGCTTTTCTGCCTCTGCCCTTCACAAAACCAAGTATTAAAAGGCAGAGCCTTTGAGTGAAGCCTGCCAGAAATGATGCCTACTCCCCTCTGCCTGCCAGAGCCCATTTGTGCTAGTGTCTCCCTGGAGGTCTGCATCCAGTGCTGGTGCAGCACAGGGGCTCTGCAGAGAGGAGATGTACCCACATAATTCCAGCCCACCATTTCTACCTCCACAGAGCCTCCAGCCAGGCAAAAACGCTGCTGCTAGCGATTTCAGCTCAGTTATCTATCCAGGGGCTTGGGAGCAGCTTCTCTGTAACTAGCTAGCTAAAAGCGGCTTTCCATGGGAGGACAACCTAGCTGTGGCAGGACGGGATGAGGAAGGGCTCATCCCCGTGTAGCAGCAGAAATTAAAGCTGTCTGAGCTGAGGCAGCAGCAAAGGCAAGGGAAGGGGCTGTAAAAAGAGTAAGAGAGAACTGCTCGTGGCGGTGAGTCACAGTGGGAGCCTGCATGGAGGGTTATCATTTATCATCAGTCTTTAAGAACCTGCTCTAAGCCTCTCCTTTGGGGAATCAAAGCCACTTCATAATTCACAGGTTTTGGCCTTTATAGGATTTATTTTCCTACCAAATCCTTGTAGGAAGTGAAAATCTAGAGCTGGTGAGTAGCTTTAAGAAGCATCAACCTATTGAACTGAAAACCAGTTCTCTTTATCTTCTATTCTAAATCTCTGCAACTCCTCCAGTGATCTCTCTGACAGATCCCCAGGAAGCAAAACAAACACAGGGTTTGGTCTGGTTTGTTCTGCAGAGCACTACTTGCGAAATCAATGGTGGGTTGTTTTCCTTTTCCTTTGCTCAAGCCAGAAATAGGTCAAGCAGCAAACCAACGACATTTCTGAGGCAGCCATGAGTGACTGGTGTATGTAGGTGTACTTCAGAGGTGGCCTCTCTCTGGGGTTAATGTTCTCTTGCCTAAAATCCCGCAGTTTCCTTGTGCTAGAAGAGAGAAGTTGTTTGTTGCAGAGAAATGAAACCACTTAGATTTCCTTGAACAAAGAGGGCAGGTTTTTCAATAGAAAATATATCCAGTACATCTTCTTATGAAGAACTGTGTCCATGATACCCAGTTTTGCTTTTTCATGTTTGATGTCTGTGCTTGAACCCTCAGCCCTTCACTAGGACCCTTTCTCATTAGCATTGCGCCTTGCCTGCGGTAAGGCTGCATAAGGCAGAAAACCTTCTTAATGGAAGCGAATGAAAGATCTTTCATTGTATGAGGCTATTTCAGATCACATATGGCATTGTCAGATCTGTTCTAAATCACAGAAAAGCTAATTTGGTCACAGCAAGACAGCAATATCCATGCTATTTAGGTCCAGTCTTCAGAAAGGTTGTCCCACTTATTTCCCTTGGAAAATCCCAGCCCTGGTGATTAGCTTTATTTTCTGCACATCTTTCAGATCTTTGCTTGTCTCTTTCGAATGCTTGGCAACGTTTTCAGTGATGCAGGCTGTAACAAACCGCTGCAAGGGCTTTTGCAAGCAGTCACTGCCTTGGAAAAAATATAGGGGGCTTTGTTTTCTCATGTGCCCTGGGCCCCCCTGAGTATGAAATCAACCCTTCAGAACACACACAGGGCATGAAGGGTGAGAGCCCACAGACCGTTTAGTACTGCTTTTAATTGTTAGGGCAGCAGAGAAACAATAATTAGATGCATGATGTTCTACTTCCTATCTATACTGTGATTTTTCGTATCAAACTGGCTTGTTTAAAAGGCTGAGTTCTTGGAACTGAAACCTGGGAGACACCAGGCAGCTGCCACTGACGTGCATGGGCTGAGAACTGCTGAAGTGCTCCTCTCTGCTTCCTAGGAGCAGTCAAGTCAAGTAACAGAAGTAATTTGTGGGCTTTCTCCAGCCAAGGTCATAGGAAAGAATATTAAGAAAGCAAACAAACTATCAGCCTGCTTTGGAAAATGCAAATTAGAAATGTGCTTTATCGCAGTATCTGAATGGGAGCTGCTCACCGAGGAAAGCAGAGAAAGGCAGAGATGGGAAATGACCTTCCAAGAGCTCTCACCCTGGTGACATGTGGCTCTCTTTCACCACAGACTATTCACTAGCATAGCTGCTGCAAGAAGCCCTGAGAGTCCTTTCCTTGCCAGCTTTCTCACCAATTCTTAAGAAGGGATCAGAAGAGCCCCACCAGATAACGCCTATTGTTCTTGTGTTTGTTTTCTCTCCTTACACCTAAAGGTCTCTTTCGACATCTCCTGTGTTGGCTGCTGCAGCCTCTTTCCCTCTTGCACCCTAGTTTGCACAAAATCTCCCTCCAAACCAGTGAATGTACAACTAAGTTGAGCTTTCTCCAGTGTGACCTTGTAATTTCTCCTCTCTTTGAGTTCCTGCATGACCAAGGTCACACTTCTTTTCAATGTCAAGATCTTTTCTGAGTCTACTAATCTTTGGATTTTTCTCTCCTGTGATCCAACAGTGTCCTTTCTACTCTAATACAGTATCTCTGACTTACTCCCCTCCTGAACCTGCTCTACTAGTCTGTTCTTAGGTACTTCCGTAGCAGTCACTTGCAACCTCCACCACCTGGAAGCATCCGGGCCTTCCTCAGGTAAGGCAGCTGGTTATGCCTTCAACACTTTGAGGGATTTGGAGCCAGTCCAGCACTGAAGTAGAAGGCTCTTTGGGTAAAATAAAAATGAACTTACATTGTTGAATGTTGAACTAACTTACAGACTCATGGAACTGTGTTTAATTCCAAACCCTGGAAAATATATGTTATACCTATTTGCTAAAAATACTGAAAGCCTCATGATGGAGCATCTTCAAAACTAATTTCATCTATACATAGGTCTGACATCCAGGTTGAATTATCTGTGATGCTTTGGAATTCACTGATCACATACAGTGTCAGAGAGAAGCCCTTTTCTTAGGTCCATTCATGTCTGGTATGGCTCATATAATATCACTTTCTTATTAAGGAACACGTAAACTGACTTTGTATAACATACACAGAGAAAAAAGCTTTTACCTGCTCTTGTTAGTGATGGTTATTAGGGCAGGCACAAGGAACAGGCAACTGAGATCCCATTGTGATGCAGAGTATGAACACAGAGTGTTACACTGGCCCTGCTTTATATTAGTCTAATTACAGCCTGTCACACTCAACAAACCATTTTTTCTATAATGGAAACCACACATACTGTGTATTAGACAGTATGCTAAAAGATATTGTGAGAGCTGAGGGGAAAAAAAAAAGCCACCCTGATTTTTCATTTATGATGAATTTTTGTTGCTATGTATAATTTATCTATTCAATAAAGAGTAGTTATTCCCATATTGACCTATGGGATTTTAATAAAGGGTAACTGTGGACTGACAACCTTCTTCAGCCTCCTACTTAAAGAGTAACAGATGTTAGGCTGTCATGAATAATATCCTATGAAAGGGTGGGGGTTGTGTGTGGTTGGTTTTGTTTTTCTTTTTCTAGAAATAAGAGGTGGGTTGAATCTTTTTAGAAATGGGTTAATTTACACCATTTTTCTTAGCTCTGCTATGTGTATTTTAGAGGCACAGCCCAGCACTCATGCAGAACAAGGTGTTAGGGCATGAAGGAACAACCATAAGGCAGCAGGTTACCACAGCCAGCTCAGCAAAACAGGCTGGGTGTACCACCTTAGCCCACCCCAGCAGTGAAGGACTTCAATAATTGTTAGTCTGGATGACAAAAGTGTTTGCCTTGCCCAGCCTCAGTGTCTTGATGGTATGTGGTACCGCTTCGCTGTTTTCTGCTCTCAACACAGTACTGATCACCAGTGTGCCCAAGGCCCTAGTTCCTCAGATGAGGAGCGCAAAATAATGCTGTTAAAGCCTGGGAGGGTGGGTGGGGGTAGGGGGATAATAAACACATTGTGTTGTTTTATCCATGGGTTTTCCCAGGGATAAAGGGGTTTGCTCCTGTTTGTTGATAATTTGATATTCATATTGGTGCTGTGCTTTGTCCTTCATATCCTGGTATTCAGAGGGGGAACAACAAAAGATGGTGTGTGTTTGTCAGCCCGAAGTCTAAGGAAAGAGTCTGGTAAGAAGGCTATGACATCAATGGAGTGGCTGGAGATAGAGGGAAGGGAATGGACATATATTAGCAAGGGGATGCCAAGGTTTTGTGTGAGTTTGTAATTTGTTAACTAAAGTAACTCTGAAGCACAATCGATTGGGTAAAATCAGATCATCAGTCTCCCCCTAACATCAGCTTTCAACAAAAGCAAAACAACAAAAACCCTGGGAGATCCAGACCTCGTGTTTTCTGTAGCATCTGCAGCCTCAGGGGACTTGCTTGCAACTTGGTGCACCAAAGAGATTTGTGCTATAGCTTCCTTTCTCAGCCTGTGCTGTGAAGCAAGCAGGTCAGCTATCAACGTGCTCTTCCCTTGGGACTTCATTCCTCTGAAGTCAAGGGGAGTCTTTGCGTTACCACCAGCTTCACAGACTTTGGAGCAGGCTCTGAAGCTTGTCTTCAGCCAGCTGAACCTTATTCAAGTTCTAAAGCACAGTCTTTTTTAATCGGTTTCTTGTTTCTCAAGGCTGTGAACAGTCTTACGTGAAAGAGAGGGCTCAGGGACTTGAGTCCAATCTACTCACTGAGGTGCGGGGGACTAGGAACAGAGGCAGGCTGTGGAAATGGAAGTGGTGGCTCCAGACATATCTGCCTGCCCGTAGCCCTGTGATAGACCCCTGTGGGGAAATGGTAAATGAGGTCCTGTGATGCCCCTCACCCAGGACAGCACTAAGTGGCTTCAGCAGTAGCAGTAGGAGCTTATCATCATCGTCTCCTCAGCTGTCAGCCACCAGATAGGGAGAAGCTGATGACGCTGTTGGGCTGTTGTGGGGAAAATGCATCAGGCCAGGGTACATGAGCAGTGCTCTGCCCCATCCCCACAAAACCCTGTGCACTGTGCTGGCTCCAGGTGTGCACTTCCTCCTCTCCCCATTGAGGAAGTGATGTTAGCCTTTTACCTACGTCTGCGTGGGCTTTTAATTCATGTCTCACTGAGGAGAAAAGAGGAAGCTGAGGTATCGCTTCTAAGTATTGGCTGCTACTGCTTTTTGCAAAATTATTTTTTAAGGCAGCAACCATCTTACACAGAGCTAAATCTAGCTGAGCAACATTAAAAGGAAGACAGTATTTAACATGAAAACACAATCTCTGCAGAAAACAAAGAGTGTGATGCAAAAGACAAACACAGCGGTGGCTCTAGATCAGATCTTTCTGCTCTGGCCCTAATATCAGTCAAGAAGCACAGGCTGTTCTTTGCTAATAACTAAGTGAAGTCGAATGAACTGAGAATAATAACTGAATGTGACCATGTAGTGGGAATGATTTCATCTTTTGGGATAGGAACTATGAAATGGGAGCTGATGAATGCGCAGCTCTCACAGCCATAGCATTCAGCATATGGGTTGACGGTTTAGGTGCTAATTACTCTTCCACCGAGGCAAAAAAAGAGGAGATGATTGTTCTGAGTGGCCTTTAAAAGGAATGGCAAGGCTGTTAGGAAGCTAGTAGTCATCCCTGGAAGTCATATCTGATTCACCTAGGAAGGAATGCTGAAGAGCAGCCTTGTTTTCAGCAAAGGGTTGTTTCCATTGCAGTGTAAATGAGCCAGCTTACCCTCTCTGTGTGGCAGAGGACAGCAGAGACCAGGAAGCCTGACCAGCTCCTGGCCCCTGAGGACTGATATGATCTCACCCCAGGTTTTGGTGGCACCAAGACCTTAATTCACCCTGCAGCTGCTGCTTTTTTCAGGTTCCTTTGATGCCTGTTCTATACATTCTGATGCCAGACAGATTAAGACATGCTCAGTGCGTTTAGCCCGTGTTTGGTCATAGAATGGTTTGGAAGGGACCTTAAAGCCATAGGCAGGGAACCCTTCCACTAGACCAGGTTGCTTCAGACCCTGTCCAGCCTGTCCTTGAACACTGCCAGGGATGGGGCAGCCACAGCTTCTCTCTCTGGGCAACCTGGGCCAGCGCCTCAGCACCCTCACAGGGAAGAATTTCTGCCTAATGTCTAATCTAAATCTCTCCTGTTTCAGCTTAAAGCCAGGGGTTTCTTGTGGCTATCTGGCGAGTGTAATCTCTGGTAAGGATATATTTGCCTTGGTGTATTTATGTCTGTGTCTGGGAATGGCTACTCTGTTTGCTGTTGGACGTAAAATACAAGAGCTACTGACCAAAAAAGCTTGGTGGGAAGAAAAATTATAGTTCATTTATCTCAGAGGCCTCTCTCCCCTTCTTTCTATTCCCCCTTTTTGTGCGTTGCAGTTGCTGTAATATTCCTGTTATATTAGATATATTTGAAAGTGTAGTATTTTGGCACAGTTCACATAGGAAAATAAACCCATCATGTGAAAACTGTGGCACATACTGCAGCCGGTGAAAACCTTTGCGTGAACGGGATTTGGGTCACCGCGTCTGCATGACAGCGGCTCCCGACGGGCAGGATGCTTCTCTCTGCATCCCCAGGCTGCCAGGAGAGGGCAGGCGCGTCAAGCGCGGCCCTGCACCCGCGGGAGCATAGAGAACCCTCACATGCGGATGTGAAACGTAAACCCACAGTACAGATACAAGCAGAAAATCATAATGTCGAATGATCTTGGAGCATATCTAATGCCTCCTCGTTGAAATTACGGAAGCAACACAATTCTGCTGCGTTTCCAGGCGTGGACACGAACTATCAACTGATACCCAAACACCTGACAACAAGGGGGTTTTGAAAGATGAATCCAGCACCACAGCTTGAGCAAGCCTCTCTTTGTTTCTAAGTCATATTTCTTTCCTTGCTCCTAGAGACAACCTGCAGGCTCTCTAGTGTGCACAAGCATCCAAAGAACACTGACTTCTGGGATGAATCCAGCCAGCTGAGCTGGTACTTCTTGGAGGTACCCTTTCTCTTGCCTAGCTGCAGCCTGCCATGTAGTCTGCTGCACATGAGGGGATCTGGTAAAGAGATTGTGAGTCCTTCATGTCCCTGCTAGACTTAAGGCTGTGTGGAGCAGGAGGCTGTGTGGAGCAGTGCAAGTTTTAAGTCCTTTCCCAGATTTTCTGTATTCAGACTTGAGGCATTTTCTTGTTAGGCTGATTTTTAAACCACCTGAACAAGATGTCAAAATCACAGGTGAACACAATAGAATCATAGAATAGTTACAGTTGGAAAGGATCTTCAAGTTCCAACCCCCCTGCCATGGGCAGGGACACCTCACATTAAACCATGCCACCCAAGGCTCTGTCCAACCTGGCCTTGAACACCACCAGCAATGGAGCATTCACAGCTTCCCTGGG
>JANRGW010006478.1:0-10597 GCA_024733675.1 Psilopsiagon aymara
ACTAACACAAGTCCATGGGACCTGATGAAATCCATCCGCGGATCCTGCAGGAGCTGGCAAATGAAGTTGCTAAGCCACTGTCCACGTTCCCGACACCTGGAAAAAGGGAAATATAACCTCCATTTTCAAGAAGGGGAAAATGGATGAGCCGGGGAACTACAGAGCAGTCAACCTCACCTCTGTGCCTGGCAAAATCTTAGAGAAGATTCTCATGGAAGGCATGCTAAAGCACATGAAAAACTACACAGTGCTTGGAAGCAGCCAGCATGGCTTCACTAAGGGGAAATCCTGCCTGACCAATTTGGCGGCCTTCTATGATGGGGCTATGGAACTGATGGACAGGGCTAGAGCAGTTGATATCATCTACCTGGACTTGTGCAAAGTGTTTGACACTGTCCCACATGACATCTTTGTCTCTAAATTGGGGAAACATCAGTTTGATAGGTGGGCCACTCTGTGGATAAAGAACTGACTGGATGGCCGCATGCAAACTGTTGTGGTCAATAGCTCAGTGTCCAGCTAGCTAGAGACCAGTAACAAGTGGTACTCCTCAGGGATTGGTGTTGGGACTGATTTTGTTTAATATCTTTTTTGGCAACATGGGCAATGGATTGAGTGCATGCTCAGCAAGTTTATCAATGACACCAAGCTGTGCGTCTCATTTGATATGCTGGAGGGAAGGAATGCCATCCAGGAGGACCTTGACACGCTTGTGAGGTGGGCTGATGCCAACCTGATGAAGTTTATTCATGCCAAGAGCAAGGTCCTACATCTGGGTCAGAGCAATCCCAGGCACAGCTACAGGTTGGGCAGAGAAGTGATTCAGAGCAGCCCTCCGAAGAAGGACTTGGGGGTGTTGGTCAATGGAAAAATGAACACGAGCTGGCTTTAGTGTCTGCTTGCATCTCCAGTAGCCAACCGTATCCTGGGCTGCAAGAAAAGCAGCATGAGCAGAAGGTCAAAGGATGTGATCCTGCCCCTCTACTCTGCTGTCATGAGACCTCACTTGGAGTATTGTGTGCAGTTCTGGTGTCCCCAACATAAAAAGGACATGCAACTGTTGGAACAAGTCCAGAGGAGGGCCATGAGGATGATCAGCAGATGGGAGTACCTCCAATATGAAGATAGGATCAGAAAGTTGGGGCTGTTCAGCCTGGAGAAGAGAAGCCTGCGTGGAGACCTCATAGCAGCCTTCCAGTGTCTGAAGGGGACCTATAGGGATGCTGGGGAGGGTCTCTTCATTAGAGACTGTAGTGATAGGACAAGGAGCAACGGGTTCAAACTTAAAGAGGGGAAGTTTAGATTGGATATGAGGAAGAAATTCTTTACTGTGAGGGTGGTGAGGCACTGGAATGGGTTGCCCAGGGAAGTTGTGAATGCTCCATTCCTGGTGGTGTTCATGGCCAGGTTGGACAGGGCCTTGGGTGACATGGTTTAGTGTTAGGTGTTCCTGCCTATAGCAAGAGGATTAGAACTAGATTATCTTAATGTCCTCTCCAACCCTAACTATTTTATGATTCTATTTGACAAGTTCCTCTGTCCCAGGTGCAAACAAGTGAGCAAACGTCTGCAGTCTCTATTCTTGGAGATATAGCTCCTTTCATTAGAATGATCTGTTGGAGATGCTCTTTGTATCCTTATAGGTAAACTGATGAATTGGCTTATGGCTGAGTGCTTAAAAGCTGTTACCAGTTTCAAGGTTTTGCTTCATGAAGTCAGGCAGCATTAAGTGAGCTGTGCAGTTTGTTCTTGATTCTGCTCTGATTCTACTGTGTGAGGAAAAAGATTTAAAATGTTTATACTGCATCCTTAAATTAGACATTTTTGTAGTTCTTCATCATCTTCCAGGACTTGAAATTCTGCTGATCCTCTTAATATCAATGGCTGGAAATATGCTCTTCAAAGGTATCTTTTTTAAATTAAGGCTAGGAAAATGAGGAGCTAAAACACACACACAAAAAAAACACCATTAGGTAATATCCAGTGAATAGGAATGGTTTATTTTTTTTAATGCTTGAGAAAAATGGTAACAAAATAATATTATTTATTAATAACCCCCTCTCCCAATTATTAATTCATCAAAGGAAGTGAACCCAGAGTTCTTATTACCTAGATCATATCTTAATTCTGTATTTCGTATCTTGGTATTTGTAATCAAAAAAATGTCTCTCGTGAGAATGTAACAGAATTTTAATATTAGTTGTGCAAATGACTGAGAATAAAAACCTGGATTAGGTCCTTCCTACGCTGAGGACACCAGAACTGTGCACAGTATACCAAATGAGTACTCACAAGAGCAGAGTAAAGGGGCAGGATCACCTCCTTCAACCTGATGGTCATATTTCTTTTGATGCACCTAGGGTATGGTTGGTTTCTGGGCTGCAAGTGCATGCTGCTGGCTCATGTTAAGTTCCTTGCTGACCTTTGATATCTTAGCCTTTGTGCTGAATTTGGTTGAAATTGGCCAATTGGTTCAAAATTTACTGTAGAAGGGAAGACTATTGTACACCAGATGAACAAACAGGCAAGTCAGTCATACACGCCCACTTGCTAAGATGCAAGATGAAAAATATTAACTAGTTATTGTGTTAGGCTATTATTTTGTGTCATGCCTTGTCTTTCTGTCTCCTTTTTTTTTTTTTTTAAAAGAAGAGATATACTTGTCTGACAGAAAGTAAAAAATTGTTATTAGTATTATCAACTGTGAGATTTTCCTGTTTGCGTTGTTACCATAAATGTAGTTCTAAAACTACTTCAAAACATTGAAAATGCTCAGGACAACACACCATTGGGTTGATTGCTTTTCTTCAGCTATTTCTTGGATAGGCCACACTGATAATAATATTACTGTAGCAGTAATGTCAAACAAAGCTTCCTTCATTGAAGCGAGGAATTTCTTATTTTTCATCTGAAACATGAAATATAAGAAATTGAGTTATATTTGAAATTGCCATTGAATTTGGACCAAACATATTTAGAAACACATGGGTTCAAGTTCCATAGGCTTGGGAGCAACCACTTAGGACACCAAACTTACTTGGATCACCAGATTTGATTGTTACAGTAAAAAGCAGTCATGCAATTTAAGCATCTGTTTCTGAACAGTTTCTAGAAATTGTCCTTTATACATGAGACACATATATGTAGAGTTGTGTGCTCTGCTTTACCTTACCCTCAGCCCTGATTAATTTTTAATTCTTCACAAATGGGTGAACACCACAATTCCTTTTCGTCATCCTTTATCAAAACCATTAATGGGGAAGGGGAAAAAACCCATCATTGGCTCCCAGAGCAAGGTAAACCAATAAATATATCCCCAACTTATGTTGTACTTGTTCAGCAAGGTGATCCTGCAGATGGAGTAGGTAGTCTGATTCCTTACTTTAGCTAGTTGACAATAGTGTCCCATCTTCCAACCCAAACTATTTTATGATTATATATGCTATTCTCATTCTTTCCTTTGGCATTTTTATCTCCTGCATCTCTGACAGGGATAGGCTGGAAGCAGGTTTTATGAAATTAACAAGTGGCAGTCTTTAACCATAAACATGCAGGAACAAAATATTTAGAAGTTCAATAACATAACTGTGCTCTTAGGGGAAAGACGGAGAACAAGTGCTGTCTCTCCTAGACATCATGGGACAAACTGAAAATGCTGTAGGCAACTTTCAAGATAATCTTCCCGAGTAGCCTCTCTTCCTGAGTTCTGAAGCAATGCAACACAGGAATTACCACAACTAATCCAAACCCAAGTATACCTACTTAATTTGTTATGCCATCTAGTGTGCTAAACTCCAGAATTATCTTAGAATAAAATGAAAAAACACAGGGTTGGTTTATCAACGCATGAACAATTTAGAATGATCAAAAGAGAAATGTCAACCCTAAGAAAAATAATTTCTCAACTGGGATTTTTTTGTGTGTGATAATGGACTTTTATCTCATTTTATTATTAATATAAAACTTTTTTGTATCCTGTGAAGAATGGGTGCACTTCATCAGTCAATGAAATTACGCAGAAATATAATACCATTTCTTGTCTTCAAATTTGTCATACTTAAAATTATCTTCTGAGGATAATTGAATATGTCCTTGCTGTTGTATTGTGAAAAAGGCTGTAGAGAGGTGCCCTGTGTCTGTCTTTTAAACTATTAATTATTTTGTCCCATTTTATTAATTTTCTCTGTGAATTAAATAGCTTCAGCCATTCTTCCTACTGACTTCCTACTGAAATAAACATATTTCTAATGATTTACATTGATTGTTCATGATTGTTTTCAGTGATCCACCCTCTTGGATCTCCATAGTCTTCTGTCTGTCATACAATTTTTTTCCGCTTTTAGCAGATGCAAATATTTGCCCATGAAATCAGGATGTTGCAATGCTATGCACACAGTATTCACATCTACAGAACTCTTAAAACCACATTTTTTTTGCTGGGAAAAGTAAAAGCCTATTCCAAATGTTTATAGAGGACATGGAATTGTTATGCACAAACTACCATTGATACATGTCAAATACATATGCATGCATTTAAATATACATGCAAATTTCCTTGCAAGCAGTTGGAAGCAGTTGTATTTCTCTTTATATTTTTATATGTCTTCAATGTATAAAGGGCAGCCCTAGGACTTCATAATCTTTGTTTCCAGCTCTGGTAGCATGACTAACCTGAGACTGAAATAACACATATTTCAAAAGAAAAAAAAGATCTGCAGTTAACTGTGTACTGAATACCAAAATTAAAGCATTTAATATAATTTTCATCAATGACTCATTAGTCAGTATTCTTTTATCAGTTTAAAACTGGATTAAGTTGGTCATAGAGCTATAACTATTGCTGTGTGGACCAGAACAAGTTTATTTAGGGCCTTAGGTGGCATGGTTTAGTGTGATGTGTCCCTGCCCATGGCAGGGGGGTTGGAATTAGATGATCTTAAGGTCCGTTCCAACCCTAACTATCCTATGATTCTCTAATTCTATGTTTTGGAGAATTCTTTCCTCTGCAACTGTGACACCTCCTAGTATGGAGGGTAAGAAGGACAGATCAAACACAGTATCTTATTTAAGCAGTGCTTTAATTAAACTCATGAGTTTAGGTATCTTGCTCATTATTCTGAAATTTAAGGGTTGGCAACTCGGGTATTTGCATGTTTAAAGTGATGAAGTCTTCTTAAAATGTTTCCCAGTTTTTGTTATGAATTTGAGACCTGTGCTGGCATTTGTACTTAGTTGACAGCACAGTGGAGGAAAAATGATATCTGATCCCAGAGACTATTTAATTGTTGTTTTCTTTAGTGTTTCTTCCTTAATTATTTTGTATTTCTGTATATGCCACAAGTTTTTCTAGCAATTATGCGGTTCTAAAATCTTAATTTTGGATAGGCTTGACATTTTTTTTTTTCAGTGTTGATAGTAGTTTATTATTGACAGTTTTTATTATTTTAAGTATAATTAATAAAATATATCATAAGCAATTAAATCCCTTTTTTTTTTTGCTATCAAAACCGTATTAATAGACTTTGGGAAAACACAAGGGTGAGTACAAGGCGGGCCAAAAAAAAAATGTCTTTCACTGGCATATATTGTTGTGAGACAATGAAATCTGAATATTGCCTATACTGATGTCCACTGGGATCCCTGAGCCCACAGAACAGTCCTAATTGAATTTTCGCTGCCTAAATTGAGTACGCCCTGTTGTGAACCTGCTTTGAGCATGATGACAGGGTGGGATGCCTCAGAGCATCACTTCTGTGAGACCCAGGGCCTTCCTTCTATTACTTCTATTATCTAAACAAATAACCCTGGACAAATCAATTTACATTAATCCAACCTAGTGGTTTAAACCTCCCTCTTTTCCTTTAAAATATCTTAATCAAGTTTCAAATAAAATTGCTTGAACATTTGTCTTTTAAAATGTGCCCGTGAATAACAAGAGAAATCTGTAAATCTTTATTGAAAATGTAGAGATGTTTAAGAGTATATTAATGTATGGGTCACAGCAAGTTCTTTCTGCTCTGCAACACCAAGCACAGAAACCCCTAGCAACACTTGTATTTTTGCTTATGTTAAAATTAGTTGGCAAAGTAAGATTAATCTTGGATGGTTTGCTGTTTTCTTCTTTCATTTATCACATGAAGAACTTAATATTTCAACATTTTATTATATAAAAATAAAAATCTGCACCCATAGTGAACTTCAGCCATGTTTATTGCAGAAATCACACAAGGCTAATTCTTCATCATGCTTCCTGTATAATATTTGAAATAGATGGCAGTATGAACAATGAATATTTAAATCTATGGGGAAGTTATTTGAAACTTAATGAATTTCCATACTCTATTAGATAATACATCATCTTTCAAGTCTTGCTCTTTTTTTTAATGTATAATCTAATTTAGCTTTCTCTTATTTTGAAAATTACAGATCATTGCATTATTATTTTCACACGTGCCTTGAGTTAACCCAGTGTTTATGCAATAATTCTTTTTTTTTTTTTGTAGAAATTATAGTAGTAAGTATGCCTTTTTGAAGATATGATGTAGAAACACAAGCTACTTGGATGACATCTCTTTAAATTCTACTGCATTTTGTTTTCAGGTTATTATTCCACGAAGCTTCCGTGACAACATGAGAGAGTTTCAATTCCCAATTCCAGCTGAGATTTGGGTTTGGATTCATTGATCAGCAAACAAAAAATAGTTTGCAATGCAACTGAACTTCACACCTAGGAAAGTCAGTAATTTGAAAAAAAAAGCAACAGTTGGCTTTCTTAGAACATTGCAGGCAAGCTATATGAGAGTGCATGATATAATATTTCAAAATATTTATCTTCCTGATCATTTGATCTTTGTAGATAGGGCTTCATGCTAAATAGCTAGAATTTTTAAGTGCCAAATGCACCTCCCTTATTCATGGGCAGGGACATCTTTCACGAGGTGGGGGTGCTCAAAGCCCTGTCCAACCTGACCTTTAAGAGTTCCAGGAATCCAAAAATACTCTGGGCAACCTGTTCCAGGGTCTCACTACCCTCACAGTAAAGGACTTTCTAATATCCAATTTAAATCCATCCTCTTTCAGTCAAAAACTGCTCCCCCTTATCTTATAAAACCATACGATGGTTTGGATTGGAAGGGACCTTAACGGTCATCTAGTTCCATCCATCCCTCCTGCCATAGGAAGTGACACCCTCCCCTAGACCAGTTTCCTCAAAGGCCCGTCCAACCTGGCCTATCAATATGATCCTCCCCCTCTGTCTTTCCTATAAGCCACCTTTATATATTGAAAGGTCACAATAAGGTCTTCCCACAGCCTTCTCTTCCTCCAGGCGAACAAGTCCAACTCATTCAGCATTTCTTCTTAGGAGAGGTGTTCCTCTGACTATTTTTGTGGCACTCCTCTGGACACACATGGTTACCTTCTTCCTTTAGAGTTAGAGAAAAGGAATTGTAGCCTTAACACAAATATTTTCATGGGCACAAAAGAAATTCAAAGAATTTCTAAAATGTACATAAATTAATTTGTCATTGTAGTGTTTGCACTCTTACAGATCATTTTAACACTCCTGAAAGGGGAAGTATCCTTTGATTAAAAACAAAGGGCTCATGATTAAAAAATTTGTATCAGCTTTAAATTTCTCTGTTCTCCCTAGTCATTAGCTAAATTTCTCTGTTCTCTCTAGTCTTCAGCTGTCATTACGTTTTGCCAGAGTGACACCAAAATGCTCTTCAGTGACCATTCCTCCCCATTCTCAAGCTCATGGGCCAATCTGCACCACAAATGCATATTTTCTGTGTTCTGGCACAAAGACAATCCTTGAAAACCCTACTGAAGTCCTTCCAGAAATACCCCAGTAGTTAGAGACAATCTGTGGAGTGAGAAAGGACCCAGTTGGGAGAATTGTGATCACCTTGCTCCTCTTACTACGCTTAGTGCTGCCGTGGCTCAATAGTTCAATATAAATCTTGTTCTAGTAGCCCCGCACAGCCTTGCAGACTGCAGTGAAGGTATAAGCCAAAATTATTATCATAAAACTGTCAGTTGAGTCCTTTGTGCTGCACTCCAGTCTGTATAAGGAAAGTTTTATCACTTCCCTCACATTTTAATTGAATCCATTCTACAGCTGGTAGCAAGATGTCTGAACAAGTGACATGAGTTGACAAGCTTTTCAAAAAATTGGAGGGAGTTGCATCTATTGGTGTGAGAGAGAACAGAAAAGGAGAGTAAATGAGAAGTAAAAGTAAAAACAATTTCTTCCCATGCACTTTTCTCCCAAGTAAAGCAAAAAGGCGAAGATTATATAACCTCTCTAGCCTGTTTATGAAGTAAATCTACACCAGTAGGAGATTTATTAATTTAACTGTGGTCTTGCATATAAGAATGATATGAGTAGTCTCAGATCATATTTATTCATGTAATAGAGGGATTTATTGGCAATTTCTGATAACCATATTTTGTAATTTAGAAATTTTTTTCCTTTCATATTAGTAGTTCCTCTTTATCTTGCTGTTTAAATAAGACATGTCTGTAGTCCTGAATATCAACAAAAAAGCCTCTTTAGCTGGATGACATAATTTGGTAATCAGCAAATTAGAACAGCACGTAGCTTCTGATGAAAAAAATATTAAATGCGTGTCTCATAACTCTGCCGCTGAGGTTTAGCTAAACACATAACCTTTATTTGAACTTATCTCATTAATCACGAAAAAAATGTAGCTATTTCACATATGGTAATGTGGAAAAAGATAACATGGTCATTTACCATTTCTGAGTGCTCACTCCTCACAGAAGAAAGATAATTTCTTTAGGGAAAGTTGACAAAGCCCAGGTTAAGCACCCATATTAGCTTTTGCCTGGAAAGTTCTTGAAAATTACTACTCTTTCTCTCTTTTTTTTTTTTTTCTTTTAGCTGATAAATAAAAAAAAATATATAATCACCATATTAGAGGTTGTTAAAAGTTGCTAACAAGAACTCAAGTTTTTAGGAATTTTTTCTTTTAATGTGACTTCAGTTTCCCATTCTGGACCCCAAATATATCTTCTTTTCCTTTGCAGTCATTCTGTCATTGTTGTTTCTACTTAAATCTGCAGCCCTCAGCCTCACACAGGCAACTAGAAGTCTGGTAGTTTCTCATCCAATAGTTATTTACCCAACTTGATATCCCACTAGCTCATTGTTTTGCAGCATCTGTCAGCCACCATTTACTTGACTTGTTCTAGAGATCTTCTGTTCCTGAGTGTTAGAGGGTGATTTGCTCCTATCTATGGGGTTTTGCTAGATGCTGTGACCTTAAAGAAAGCAATGCCTCGTCAGTTTCAAAAATGACCCTATGCTACTGAAACGCTCTTTATATAAACCCTCCCCTGAGGGGCAAACACAGTACAGTGTTACACTGAAATGTTGCCATTTCCTTCCACCTAAAAATACACAAGGTCCAGGATTCCCCTAACATATCAAATCCCTGGCTTAGTCCACTGTGACATATGTGGAGATTAAATTTCATCCTCCAGATCATGTGGGAATTTGGAAAATTAACATTCAAAGCTTCTAATTATAAAAGGAGTGGTGTGCTGTCAGTTTCAAAAGATGACATGTGTGATAAGACTATGATCTTACTGAGTTTTCTTAGGAACCCAAAGCATGCATATGTTAGATATATACACTTAGCACTAATCATCCCCTCAAGGTACCTCTCATAGGCTGCCCTCCCCCTGTGAGGAGTGCATATTTGGGCTGTAGGTGAGACATAGGACTGTCTTATGATAGAGTGGACATTTCTGGGGCTACAACCACTTTCTTTTCATTATATGCTCCAGTTAATAACAATGCTGTAAGTGTGCAAAAAAACTTAGTATTTTCAGAACCAATCTCTGTAAATACAAAATAGAATCATAGAATCATACAGGTCAGAAAAGATTCTTAATGGCATCAAGTCCAACCATGAAAATAGCACTGCCAATTCCACTACAAAGCCTTGTCTCTAAGAGCCATATCAACACATCTTTCAAAATGCCACCAGGGATGGTGACTCTACCAATTCCCAGGGCACTGTACCAGTGCATGACAACCCTTCTGGTAAAAAATTTGTTTCCTAATACCCAATCTAAACCTCCCCAGGTACAATTTGGGAACATTTCCTCTAATCTATAAATAGTACCCTAATAGTACTAGAAATGTAATAGTTTGGGCTATGTATCTTGATTTTTCATTAGCTAAGTTAATTGTATGCAAGTACAAAGCAGGCTTATGAACCATGGGTAGGCTTGGATTAAATGAGCGAAGACTTGACTATGCATCACCAACTGCATGCCATAGACAAGAGCTGGGGTCTTCTGCAGGAACTGCTCCAGTGAGTATCTGGAAAGCGAAGATTCAATGCCAAAATCATAGAATCATAGAATCGTAGAATCATAGAATAATTAGAGTTGGAAAGGACATTAAGATCATCTAGTTCCAACCTCCTTGCCATGGGCAGGGACACCTCACACTAAACCATGTCACCCAAGGCCCTGTCCAACCTGGCCTTGAACACCGTCAGCGATGGAGCATTCACAACTTCCCTGGGCAACCCATTCCAGTGCCTCACCACCCTTACAG
>JANRGW010006479.1:0-21358 GCA_024733675.1 Psilopsiagon aymara
CAAACTTAAAGAGGGGAAGTTTAGATTGGATATAAGGAAGAAATTCTTTAGTGTAAGGGTGGTGAGGCACTGGAATGTGTTGCCCAGGGAAGTTGTGAACTCTCCATCCCTGGCTGTGTTCAAGTCAGGGTTGGGCAGAGCCTTGGGTAGTATGGTTTAGTGGGAGGTATCCCTGCTCATGTCAGGGGGGTTGGAACTAGATGATCTTAAGGTCCTTTCCAGCCCTAAGTATTCTATGATTCTAGTATAACCTTCCATTGCCTAAAGATGGCCTACAAGAAATTTTGTGAGGGACTTTTTGCAAGGGCATGTAGTGACAGGACAAGGGCAATGGCTTTACACTAAAAGTGGATATATTTACATTAAATATTAGGTAGAAATTCTTTACTATGAGTGTGGTGAGACACTCTAACAGGTTGCCCAGGGAAACTGTGGCTGCCCCTGAGAGTGTTTAAGGCCAGGTTGTACGGGGCTTGGAGAAACCTGGTTTAGCGGAAGGCGTCCTTTACTATGGAAGAGGGTATGAACTAGATGATCTTGAAGTTCCATTCCAACCCAAACCATTGCATGATTCTATGAAGAGTTAGCATTTAAGTGAGCACAACACTGGTGCTACAATTGTAAGGAACGTGAGTCTATATGGAACAACTTCAGTTCAGTTTTCTAAAAACCTTTTCCATTGGAAGGATAACAATTCTGCTAACAAAATATCTTTATCTTTTTACTGAAGTGATAAATACTCGGATTGGGAGACGGATTTTTCTGTGTGCTGTCCTGGGGAAAGATGTGACTGCTGATAGCTGTCACTTTGGGTAAGGCTGGTATGATATCTACCCACCTGCTGTTGAAGCTTGAGGGATTGTTTCCTTTCTGAGCCTAAAGTTGCATAGTTAATATTACTGTTTATCTCTGCAGGAAATGAAATATGACATGTGGCGAGGCTGGGGGTTAGTATTGCTTCAGCGACCTATTTGTAGAAGTGCCAGGGAAGTTTCTAACAATGATTTAAAACAAAAGGGTGTTGTTGTGCATATCAATGTTCAACATTTCAAATCTGTAAAATGATTCTTATGTAGCTTTCTCTTAATGGACCATGTTGCCTCTTGGATTTTGTGTTCTCTTTCAGACCTAATAGTTCCTTTCCTGTTTGCATGTCAAATTTTTCTGAACTCTATGGCTTCTGTAAATAACTTATCTAGACTTAAAAGAGTCAGTTTGTAATTAAAACTTAAAAAATTTGCTCACAGTTGAGATTTTAGCCATTTTCCTTCTTCCCTGTTTTCGTATCCTATTTCTTTCCTACCCCCTTAGATTTATATTTAATATTTTCCTAGTAATAAGACCTAGCTAATTGTAGAAAAGTCTAAAATTATTTCAAGTTTTCTTGTCCTGTATTTCAGTGCTATACAGCAGATCAGGCAGGCCTGAATGATAGAGAAGGACCTGATCCTACATTTAATAATATGTGCGCAACTCACTTTCCATTTCCTTCATAGTGAGTACCACTCACCTCTGCTATTAGTTGTTATATAAAATCTTTGAACAGAGTTTCTCACCTTTTATATTCTCCAGCTATTTGTTTTCATAACTTTTTTTTTCAAAGTTAAATATCTCTGTTTCCTTACTAGAAACTGTAGTTGTCTTGGGAGTTTTCCTCACTTCTCTATAAAACCATCTATAGTTTCATCTTGATTTATATTTGCTGAGTGAAGGGAACAGAACAGATTTGTCTGTCACGTTTGTCAAACTCTTTCCAGACATTTATTCTGGGAAAGGTTTGGATGCAAACTAGTACATTTTAAAAGTTTTTTTAGTATAATTTCATAAAGGTTACTTTTTCTGGCTGTTATTACTTGTAGCCAATTGTGGCTTAATCCCTTTTGATTTAGTTTTAAATGACTCCTGACATAAATTTCTTCAGGTCTCCTGCTGAGCACTATGCTACTATTTCTCTGTCCTTTTTTTTAGCCAAAACTTTGTAATGTAGTTTTATTGTTTTGACTGGCTGTGACATTGATTTTGAAGAATTTGTAATATACAGTAAAACATTATACTCATTCAAAACATGACAAACTGCTGCAGTAAATGTTTTTTGTGAACATATCCTTTAATTGGTATGCAGATATTATTTGACTATGTCTAATAATGGAGGTGATAGTCTATGTCACTGTGTTTAATATGATATGTGGTATTGCCTTTTGGTTGAATTCACTGGCAGTTTGTTAGAGGCTTTATGCACTTTTTATTTTCTTAGCTCCATTTTTATTTTCTTCTTTCCTCATACTTTCAAAATGTGGGACAGAATTTAAGGTAGATTTCCAGCTGGGAGAATTAGTATCTCCATTGCCTAATACAAAAGCAGCTAAAACTACTCTTGGAGTAGCAGGAGTTTGGGATGAAAAAATACTGAAAACATTCATTAGTATGGAAATTTTACTTAGTCATTCATTTCCTATTAACCCCTGACCTCCTTAAAAAAGATTTTATATGGAGCATGTTCAGATATTGTGGCTTTGTAGGAAATTAACGTCAGGTAACAAATTGCTGGGAATGAATTATCCAGTGTGCTAACAGAATTGTTCAGATCCAGGTACTCCTCAGGCACTGTTAGCAGAAACTGAGCTGAAACTCTAATTCCTGTGTGTTGCCTGCTATTCCAGATTTAGTGTCCTGCTTTACATGGTTTGTACTGAAGGACCTAGAAAAACGCTGCCTGGCAGCTGGCTCCTTTGGGAATCCATGCTAAAATTGAAATGCATATTTCATAAGGCCATCCCAGGGAGCAAAATTTTAAGTAAACATACATTTTAAATGAGTAAGCAATTGTCTACTGGGAAACTGTGTATGGAGCCTTATTTTTAGATATATATATATATATATATATACTCATCTTTCAGTTTGGGGAATTACATACATAATTCACAAATATAGAACATGCTAGTAAATTCTTAACATCCCTCTAAATGAAGCCATACAATCTAAATTAGTAAATACTATGGGAAGAATATTCTCTGCATAAGGCCCAGTTTCTCTAAAGTCAAAGCTCTGCTGCCGTAGGAGAGTATTTTGCTGACAAACTCTGCAATGGATCTCGTTGGGTATTCCTGGAGAGCAGATTTTAGCTGGATTTCCCTGTAGTGACATGAAGTTAACAGTGTATTTGGAATATTTTTATATATTGATATGCATTGTGTGACACAGTTCCTGTGGTCATAATTCACCTTGCATAGGCTAGTTTGTTTAAGGTTTGTCAGACAGTGGACGCAATGAATGTTTAATGTCTCATGACTTTAAGCATCTGGAGTAGATGTCTATACCTGAGCTAGTTATTCTGGGCTTCCCTTATCAACAGTGGGAGAAGAAGATACTTCTCTAACTCTTTCAGATAGTTTGGTTTAGATCTCTGCTGAGGATGAGAAGTCTTAATCCCTGGACTCTGTCATCTACATTGACTGTGCACAGAGATGAGGATGGCTGCTTCAGATGTAGATGCCTATCTCCAGCTGAACTCATAGAAAACCTACCAGTGCTCCAGTGCTGACTAGGAAGACTTGTCTTTTGTGTTTTTTTTTTTTTTTTTTTTTTTTATCTGTAATATTTTGTTTTATCTGTAATATCTGTAATTTGATAGAATCCAGTTTGGGTTTATGATTATGTGGGCAAATTGGGCGTGGGTGATAAAGGAAGAAAATTTTATGACTTATTCAAAGTTTTTCTCTTTTTTCACTTCTATAGTTCAGCAGAACTATAAATAGACATTTATTCATGTGTGTATATATACATATACATGGTATATATACATATACACACATACATATACACACACACATATATATAACTTGAAAAAATCTTTACGACAAGATGAACAGAGTGATTTCTTTGTAAATTTTTTACACTGAAACTCAAGCTTGCTGCTATGATACCTATTCTGAACTGACTGCATCAGTCTAGATTGTCAAATATTCCAAAGAAGAGAAATAAAATAAAAATAATATTCTTTTAAGTCTTCTTGAAATTTCAGAAAGCAGTCAGCTCTTACCTACTGCCTGCAAAAAATTAGCAACACTCAAAGACAAGTTAGAGGATCATTGCAAAGATTTTAAGGTACACAGCACATCCTGTACCCATAGGTACATAACTGATTAGCAAGTCACAGGGTGGGGTAGTCTGATTCTTTGTTAATAAGATTTAGCAGTTGTGCACCTTCTGTATATATAAGTGGGCTCTTACTAATGAGAGGCATATATATATATATATGGTTTCAAATGTATGAATTTGCCTTTGTCCTTGCCTTGCACTGCTCTGTGAGTAGGAAAACAGGTCACTTGGAGAATAAGGTGCAGTCAACAGCATGCTCTGACAGGGCTGTGTTTAATCCATCTTCAACCTTGGAAGAGTCACTGCTAAGGGATTCCTTTTCTATGTGCTGTGTGCATGTTTCATGCCCACACCGCTGCCTTCTCTGCAAGTTCAGTTTGGTGAGGGATTGAAACCAGAGGGCAGAGCTACAAGAAAAGCACATGGAAAAGGTAAAGATTTCTAGGCGCCTTAGTCTTACAAGCTTTTCTTCCCCTGTCCCCTGTACTTTTTTGTATTGCTTATATCAGTACCCAAGATTGCGTCAATATCCAAGAAAGGATTAATCCCAAGTTTAACAACTCAGTATGAAATTAGAAGGTTCAGTATCAATATAGTTGTCACTTTTTTCTGTCCTGCGACAGGAAGAGGGAGTCAGGATTTAAAGCGTGTGTAAATGAACAAAATGCCAGTTTATGCAGTCTAGTTAAAACTTGGCTCCCATCTCGGTATTAGGCTGGAGCACGGGCTATTCAGCTTTGGATGTGCTAACACAGAAGCTGCAAAGGTAGAAGAAGACTGATTGTACAGGACTGACTGAACTCCAGCAAGAATCAAAACTTGTTTCTTTGATAATTCCTATTTTCCTGATGTTTTTTTTTCCTTCATTTTCATTTCATCTTCTTTTCTCTTTGTGACGTTAGCTGCATCTTAATGAGTTACTCAGGTGGACAAGGGATGCAGGTTCTTATAGTTCACTGCACTTCGTAGTTTCCAGTTAAAAAAAAGAAAAAAGAGGTAGCTTGCAATCTGCAATTACAAATCTTTCTGTATTTGTGGCTGTTGGTGAATTTTTTCAAGCACTTATGTAATAGTGTTTTAGAGGGGCATGAGGGGCGGATGTACGTAAATATTGATACATTAATTCCAACCATTATGTGTAATGTAAAATTCCTATGAATTGTTGTATACATTTCCTATATGCCAACCTATTTCATTTTTTACTGTGTAGAAACTACCTAAATTTAGCATATTTAACAATAAAGAACTCGTACATCAGGAGATGTTAGATCTCCTTCCTTGCCTTGTAACATCTTTTATTTCTGAGCAACATGGCAGTGGCATAGGACCAGGAGGGCCTTTATAAAATATGTGCTTTAGCGAACAAAAAAAGATTAGGAAATTTCAGATCAATGATCTGAGGGATTGTTTTTGCATTGATATAGTATTACAAATGCTAGACTGCATTGTAACCTAACAAAGGCATGTCTGCTCACTTCCAGCTGATAGTGTCAAAAATAACTTTCAGTAGTAGCATTTTGAATTGTTAATTGCAATGTTGTTCTGCTCTGAAATCCTTGATCTAAATATTTATGAGGGAATTGGTTCTGCAGTACACTACATTAGCACCTTGCAGTATGGCCGTGTAAGCAAGAGTAACCTCGATTATTCACCTGCTCCCAGAAAGAGTGGCAGTGCTTGGGAGTGGGAAGTCAGAGCTCTGGAATCCTGGGGGTTTATCTTTTGCTCATTTTCTGAATCTCATTCTCTTTCTGCAGATCAAACATTCCCTGAAGTGTAGTAGAAGGCAGGAAGAATGACACTTGCTAATTTGAATTTCAGAAAGCTCCTAAACCCCATTCTGATCTCCAGGTAAGTGTCTGTGAGCCACTTGCCTTTGACACTTGTTAAAACTTAATCACTTATCTTTTCGGTGCCAAGCTACTGTACTCAGACCAAAGAGGGGAGTATGTGTGTGCTTGTGTTTGTTGGGGAGGGAATGTTTTATTTGTTTGTACAGATGATGTGAGGTGAAAACAACATCACTTTGGATGAGATCAGCTTATGAAAAAGGAGGAAAGATTTAGTGACAACTGAAAAGCTAAAACTACAGCTGTCCTGATGCAGTTGCTCTACGCGAGATCTCAAGAAGGAAACATCTGAGGACATGTAACTTACTAATTTAGATCAGGCTTTATTTTCATGTATTCATTCTCCTCCTTTTCCCCCCCCCAACCAGCTTTTTAAAAAGTACCCTCAGGCATGTCATGGGCTATATCAAAGTCCTTTCTTAAGCAGTAACTGTCAAATGTAAAGGAGAAAGAAAACAAATAGCACATTCTAAATGTCAGTGGTAACTAAATAGGTTCTCTCTGTGAAGATCTGGATAACTCCAAAGAAGTTTGGAAGATGTTATCTTTCTGTGAAACTCAGTATTAACCTTGTAAAGGGTGTGTATGCTGACCATTGACTCAAAATGAAATCTTTTGCTTTAGATGCCTCATCATTATTATTAGACTGAAGACTACAAAATATTTCCTGTGCTTCCACTTACATTTTAGTCAGGACTGGGTTGCTTATTTTGGAAGTATTTGAGCCATTGAGGTTTGCTAGCCTGAATCCTTATGGAAGGTTGGTTGTTCATGATCTTGTTCAAACACTGTGTACACTAAAAGGGCGATGCCGAGATAAGCACCTACATTGGTGCTGTTGCAAGAGTGACTCATTGCCTACTTTAGGTATCAGAGATGCAATCAGATGCACCAAAATTTAGGAGCCTGTACTTCTTATAGAGTTGGTGGAAAGTGATGGGCATCTCTGAAGGGTGTCCTGTGCAAACTGTCAAGGGAGATGGTGTGAATATGCCCCAGCAAAGAATATTTCTATCAATTTTGTGATATATTTACTAAAAGCAAAGTCACCTGGCATATGTTATGCTCATGCAAATATGGCTTAGTGAATGAAATGCAAAGAATTCCCATTCTCCCTGGCAAGGATACTTAATGGGATTTCGGGCATGGCTGCAGTTAGCACTGTGTATGTGATTGGTGAAGAGGGAAAATAGACCATTAAATGCTGTGTGATGCAGGTACTGGAGATGCTGTGTGACACAGCTGAACAGAGAAGGGGTGTGTGATCTCTTATATATACTTTTCATCTAGTGAGTAAAGGCAGCAGTACTGCTTCATCCCATGCACTTTCTGGAACAGGACGATATACAAACACTTAACAGTCTTTATATATGAAAAAATATTGTTAACAGTTATAGTAACCTTGTCTAGGATGTTCAGAAGTAATCTGAGAAGTATGCAAAAAGGGATAGTTTGTTCTCCATGTTCTTGGTGGACAGCAAAACACATCCTTAAGCTGTAGCACAGAAGACTCAGATATGTGAAAAACCCGTGTAAGGAGTGCTGAAAGAGGCTGTGTGGAGGCTGTGAAATTCTCATCCACAAGAATCTTTGACCTGGCAAAACACGTCTGTTGTCTCTGACTTATGGGGCTGAAGCACCACTGAGCCTGTGGTGAGTGCTGGTAGGGAGAGATTGTGGTATCAACAGTTGAGATGGCAGTTGAGACCTGAGCCATACCCAGGAGATTGTTTGCAAAAGAGTGCAGTTTTGTCTGGGTTTTTCTAATGCTGGCATCAAGACTCCTGAGTTTCCGTATTAGTGGTCTCGGCTTTCCCTTCCCTGACACACAGCCTTGCTTTAGCAGCAGGGAGGAGCAAGGAGGTTTTTGTCAGCAGAGCGATCCAGGAGTTGTGCTCACTGCCAATTATCCAGAGAGCAGTCAGGAAGGGCTTGTTTACTAGAACAGCTTTCTTCAGTGATTTCCCACCTCAGAACGGAGTGTGATCCTTTTCACATGTGTTGTGAGCACTATTTATAGCTGAGAAGCAAGAAATGGGCTTGCAGGAGAGCTGACACAATCATTCAATGCAATGTATGATTTCTCCCCAACCCTAAGTGTAATAAACACAGCCTGTGATATATATTTTATCTATAAACACAATTAACTACAGTAGCTAATTCTCATGATCTCTTAGCCTGTTAAAGCAAAGAAATATTGCTTAAGAGGCATAGTAATGGGTTGAGGAAGGACATTTCTGAATCACTGTTTTCCCTGCTCTGGACTTTGCCTCTTTGTGCTCAGTGAAGTTCCCAAAGACTACTCCATCTTCATATAAGTACTGAATCAAGATAGATTCAGGTCAGGACATTCTGGAGATAAGAATGTCATCTGTATTTCGTGATATTAGTGTCTTTTCATAATGGTTCCTAATGTGCATTTTTAATATTTTTAGGAAGGCAATTTTTTACTATTTTTTCAATCTATCAGTGCATACTTAGTATTTTCTGGCATTCCTAAAAAGACAGTCTTGTTCTTAGTGGAAAAACTGGGCCTTAAGGGACTGAGAGAATAAATGTTTCTTGTCACTGGAGAAAGCCTGTGCTTGTGAATGCAAGCAGGCAGTGGATAGCGTGGAGCTACTTGAGTGGAGCTTTGGAAAAGATGTAATACCTCCCCTTTGATCCTCTTGGCATGTGTACAAATAAAGGAGAATGTGGGCTGGTTCTTCCATGGATCACCAATCACATCACGTTGTGATCCATGGATCAAAACTGAGGCCAAAAGGGTAGGAAGCTGTTAGATCTCCTTCTTCCTTCCCACCTACCTGAGGGTTCTTTCTCCCCTTTGGTACACAGTGCCTGAATTCCCAGTGGGGCACCAATGTCCATTTTGAGGAGGCACTACATAAGGACATCAAGAGAGGAAGGCCCAGCACCTTGCTTGCTTGCAGCACACAGTGCAGGGCTAGCTGCAGCTTTGCCCTAAAGGAACTTATTTTTGCTGACAAGCCCTTAATTGTACAGGATGTTGTAATACTGGTTTACAAATGGGGTGATTGAGGTAGTTGTTATGATAGCTGGACTTCAAAGCCCAGTGCCTTGTAGCAATGTTGAAGGTGTCATCAAGGCTAACTGCCCTGGCTGTCCACCCTCCCACATCTCGAAGCACTCTCTGAAGGGTGCTGAAACCCCCTGTGAGGGGAGGTTATGTCCCTGACTGTGTCTCCAAGGCATGCCCTGTACCTGCAAGGAATGTGTCACTGCTATTCTGGGGACCCTCATGCTGCACTCAGGGCTGGCTCACCATCAGGCTTGGAGACATTCAATAGCTGGGCTGGCAGTGACGGCATCTCCACAGCTGGCCTAGTTGGTTGCTACACTAATGAGCATCTCTGTGCCACCTTGTCCTTCCTACATGCAAAAGTGAAGCCACTATTTGCAAATTCAGGCCAATATCAACATTTGGGAACCTGCTGGGAGGGCTGACAACTGTGGGGCCTGCACCTGGCCGTGACCATGTTTTTTCCCCTTTGCCATTGTCTAGGGGACCCTCTGTCTGATGTAGGGTTTCATGGTGAGATCATAACATCTGCACAGTGTGGAAAAAAGGGAGGCTAAGTAGTAGATGACAGGTTTTAATTTGTGCATACCCATAGGAGGTGTACAGCTAGATATGCTGGGAATGACCCAAACACCTTTGGTGTGGAGGCATACAGGATATTCCGAACACCCTCAGGAGCTTTCTGTCAGAGCAGGGTAGACACAGGCACCCCCTAAAAGATCACAGTTCCATTTTTATCTCAGTGGCAGAACACAAAATTTACACTGAGTCCAACTCTGGATATCCTTAAGTTGCTTCCAGACAGCAGACTAAACTCTCCTAAATTGAACAGGGTGTGTGAAATCTGAAGCCAAGTCCGAGTTTTCCAGGTTGGGTGAGGATCTAGTTAGAGAAAAAAGAAATGTGCTCGTTATAATAGGAAATGGGTACTTCATTAACAGGGTGTGGTATGTATTTGTGGAAGCATCAGACTGAAATCTAAGCATGCTCTTGGTCTGCAGACTCCATTCCAGCAGAATGGCTCCAGGTATGCATTTCTGTGGCCAGCAGGCATGAGCTTGTTAAATCCATCTGCCCACCAGAGCAAAACCTGCACTCACAGTTTGGAGGTCTGCTATATGCACCTTATGTATAGCAGAATGTATGCAGGGTTTGACTAAATGTTATTTGTGAATGGGGAAAATAGAGACAAATTATAGGAAAAAATGTTGAAAGGCAAGGAAATGGTATTCAGTGGGATGAGGAAGACAAGCAGCACATGGACAGTCTAAAGATGCGACAGACCCAGAGGCAGCTCTAAAGCTCCAACACAATTATTCCTGGACCCTGTCATCTTAGCTGCTTTAGCATGTGTCCCAGTAACTGAGAGCAGGGAATAATGATCAGAGCAGCAGTAGGTTGTTGTTTTGTACAGCTCAGCACAAGCTTTTTCTTTCCTGTCAGAAATTATGTGTATTTCTTTTTTAAAATAACTTTAAAACCTCTCTCAAATATTATTTTTGATGACACTGATTTTGGAGAAAACCTGTCAATGAAGTAAAGAAACTTTATCAAAATCTTCTTTTCTCATAGTGCTACATTTTATGAGGAGAAAGCGAGCCCCTAGTAGCTCAAGATCTATATACATAAATTTGTTCTAAGTACAGGAATCCATACTGACAAGTGTGATTTTCTGAGTGCTTAGTGGAGTATCATCCAGAATGCTTAAAGGATTTGCCTCCAGACGGTATGCTGATACATATATTAAGGCTGCATGTTTGTCCATAGTCATGCTGGTATGATATAGTTATAACCATCAGTATTACATAAATAATGACCTACTGAAAAATTCAGAGTGCAAAAGAAAATTATAAGAATTGATATTTCTGAAACAATGGGCATGTCAGAACTAAAAGCTGCAGGATACAGGAATTGATTTTATATTATTTACTTTTTAATGTGGAGAAACAGAAAAGAATGCAGTAACATTAGAAGCCAATGCAATATGGACTACTCACAAAGGCATTCACATTTTCTGGGCATAATTAATAATTAAACTCTGATCTTTCTAGAACAATGAAATATTTGGACAGAAAGTAGAGGTCTACTGTGAAAAGTATATCTATATCTATATATCTGGCTCCAGTTTCCATTCTCCTGCTGTAGTCACAAGCATGCTGCCTAATTAAAAGGATTTTGAATCCTTGTTTATGGCAATAATTTCATTTTCAGTTTTCATATTCAACTTAAATTATAATGCCCTTAATAGAGATATAAGTTTAGCACCACAATCTATGCAATAGACAAGGATAGAAAGTTGCATACTGTTTGATAATAATACTTTCTGTGCAATATTTATGAGATCCACTAATTCAAAAGTGTGCTCCAAAGTAGGATCGATACAGAAAACCAGACCTCGCTGTTGTTTGTCTTTGTTACTTCTCCTTAACATTTCTAATCAGCAGCAAAATCTTCATAAGTCTGTTACTCATTGCTTAGTTGGCCTTTCACACTGAAACATTTCTCTTACCTCTAACCTAATTCTCCCTTATTGCAATCTTTTGTCTTTTTCAGAGGTTATGGAAAACAATCTGTTATCTTCTTTCACAAAGAATCTTTCTGAAAATTTGAACACTGTTATCAGATCCCCAAGTAGTCTTCTCCCTCCTGGATTAAGCAAGACCAGTTCTGGCAAAGTCTTAGGCTAGACCACTTTTTTTAGAAGTTCAGTCTTATTTCTGGTTTTGGGACTTTCTCTAGCTAGTTGATGTATAACTTAATGTGTGATAACCTGCAGTGGTCATAGAGATCCAGGTGAAGAATTACCGGCTCTGAGTGGAAGAAACGTTTTGTGTGTTTAAGATAAAACTTAAACTTTATCTAACTCAGCATGGTTGCTTCTTATGCAATGGTATGAGTTTATTGCTTCTTTGCATCCATTCTAATTGTTAGGTTCTTTTCTATACTGCTTGTCTTGCCAATCATTCTCCAGCTTATATTTATGTAGATAATTTTGCTTGTGCACATGCATAAGAATTCATGCAATTGTTTAGTTGAATTCAGATTTCTGCTGTTCACCAAGATCATTTAAAATGTACATTCTGCACTGTGAAGAGTTTGAACCCTTTTAAGCTTAGTGCAATTTTCAAATTCAAAAAGCATCTTAATCTATCAGTTCATTGATGACTGTGTCATACAGATTCTTGCAGAACCTGACCTGATATATCTTGCTCATTTGAAAATGAATCATTAGTAACTATCTGTTGAATGGGATTTCCCAAGGAGCTAACTACATTAAATACATTTGTCTGTGGGAATGTCCTATGGGATATCAAAAGCAAGAATCTAGATGCAAGACAGTATTTATTCTCTCTATCCTTAAAGCTTGTTACCTGCTGTAGAGAGAAAGAAATTTGTCCTGAAATGATGTATTAATTAAAAATTTGTCTCAGTTTTTGCTTGTATCCTGGTTGTATTCCAAATACTTACAAATAAACCTTTTCGTTGTTTGTTCTGATTTTTTCTGGTGACTGAAGTTAGGTTCTCTTCTCCTTTTTGATGTTTTAAAAGTAAGTAAAATTTTGCTTGTCCTAGTTTCTGGAGCCTGTATTTCTCAAGTTTCTAAAGATAATTGCTGATGGCTCTTAAAATTGTTTTCTGTGTGCTCAGTGCATCAGGCCTAGCCAAATTGAAAACTACTACATTATCTGTGTAGACTCTACCATTATATACTTTTTCTAGCCTTCTATTTATGATTTAAATAGGGCTGCTGTGACATTAAACCTGATCTTTTAAGCAAAGGCTCAAGCAAAAAGATCATTGAATAAAATTGGTGATTGTGACAAAGAAAAAAGTGTGTTGTAACAATGGATTATTTGGTAGCTATGTGTCTCATAAAACTCTTCTCTGTGTACAAATTAAAATACTTTTGGCTAAAAGCTCCATTAGGGCAATGCTACCAAGGGTATCATAACCAAGTGAAGAGAATAACATATAGTCATAGTATGCTTCTGAACAGCTGTCATGCTTCATTGCTGAAGTGGCAGTTTTTCATTTGTGTGTAAGAGATATGGAGCTGCATTTCAAAGATGACATTTTATTACACACTTGTTTTCCCAAGGGTAACTGGACACATAAATACAATGGGCTAGTTTTGAACACCTCTTTCATTTTTATCAGGGCTAATTGCAGTGGTATTCTAAATAACTCATGTATGCTGCTGTAGACTCAACAATCCAAAAAGTAGTTTGTAAAAAAGATGTCCCTGCATATCTGTACATATGAATGCAAAATTTTACGTGTATATATAAATGTGGAATCTCCAGAAATTCTCTTAAAAGTAGCAAGATATTTCACATAGGAGCCAAAGTACAAAGTATGTGTCAACAGTTATGAGACTTAGACTTGATACCCTTGATCTCTGTTCATTGTGTTGGTTCTCTCCGGCTACCAATCCAAGCCTGGCCATCTCTCCTTACTTTTATAGGTGAATGAAGAAAAAGAAAGGAGGTTGTATTTTCATTGATTTGTATATCTGGTTCTGCTCTTCTTTTCCTCTTCTACTTTTCAGATTAAACTTAAAATTCTCATTTTGTACTCAGTGATGATTTCTTGGTGAAACACTGGGGATCAAGATTGCACATTATGCATGCGATGTATTTGAATGTTTATTGTAACACATTAAAATAACATATTCCTTGAGCTGGGGCTCAGAGTAGAATCAGCTGTAACACCCTGGAAAACGTTAACATGCTCACTGGGCTTTACAAAGTTATGCCTCATGAAACTGGCTCTAAAGAAGCATCATACTTTGCCCATAACTTAAACTTGATCATCCTTGACTTCACACTTGATAAACAAGGTATAAAATATATATCAGGAACAAGAGCACGTTTCAATCCACTGCAAACATGGACCACTAGAGAGAATAAATCATAACCCAGACAACTATGTTTTTCTCCTATTGCTTCCTCTCCAAGCTCAATTAAGACACAACATGTTTTTCCTTCTCCCTAGTTCCTTTTTATCTGCTCTCCTTCTCATGTTTCCACGTCCTTTCCCCCATCTTCTATCTGATGCAGCTAGTGCTGTAGGATAATGAGGTAATTCCTGGTAGTGTTGGAAGTCCCAGACACCTGGATGATATATTTTTTTCTCTCCCAGACTGGGTCAGATAAGACCTGATTACCCTTGGGTATTTCAGTGGTATATGTTCAGGTTAAGTTAGCTTTTCTGGGACCCAATGAAGTTCCTGCATGCTGCAAAATATGCAAATGTCCATCTTTATATAGAGGTTTTGGTCTGGAAATTCAGGTCTAGATAAATGGCTAGGAAATAGCCTAAATATGTAATGAACAGAAGCATTTTAGGTTTGTCTTCCATTCCATCCAACATTTTACAGATGTCTAACCCCCGGCTCTCTTTCCTGGCATGAATCCAGTTCTGATCTGGCACTGACTCACTCTCCATGTGCAGTGGATACTCTCATTCTAGTGGATTTTTAAATACAACTACTTTGCATATGCTGTGTAAATAAAATATTACACTTCCTTCTCCCCAGCTTCCAAACTCAACCCTCCTGCAACAAAATTCTGCAAAAAAATACCACTCCCAAGACTAATTTTTTCAGCAGCCTAATCTAAATTAGGTCTCAAACAAAGTAGCTTCCATATTTCTTTTATTTTATGTAGCCATTAGAACGGAATGATTATTTCTTAAAACACTGGGTTAATTTAGATTCAATAAACCAATTATAACCAGAAAAGGGATTAACAGTTTGAGACCTCCAAAAAAAGGCTAATTACAGGGCCAGCAATTTAGCTGACTGTGTGATGATTCAACTCAAATTCCCATTTCTTAAGCTTTTGTGGATTCTCTTTTCTCCCTGGTGCTTTAATAGCAAGCTTGCATGCAAATACTTGCTTCTCGATGATTGCGGCCTATGCTGCTTCGGGCCAAAATTGATTGCTGAAGTTACATGACTGAAATGCCTCAGGTAAGAAAAAAATCACTAAAAGAAAAGCAATCAATAGAAGCTATGTAAAGTGTGCTGCCTGGCAGTCACTAATGCTCCCAGGATGGAAGAGATTCTGCAAATAGGATCAATAGAATTAACACTCTAAACACTTACCCTTAAATATCAAAGAGGGTGGAGGGCATAGTTCTGACAACATTTAAGGTGATTGTAATTGCAAACCACCTGCTACATGAACATACGTAGCTAGATGCTTTTCCTTCCTCAGATATACTGCTCATCAGTTAATATTATAAGCTCAGTCATATTTCATACTGTTGAGAGCATGGATGGCCATATGCTGTGTAAAGTCCCTTCTTCTTTATGGTCCAGATTTCCCTGCTCACATAAAATGCCACTGTCCCACTGGAATTGGTGGAGTCCTAAGGTTTTACACCAGCTGAGGTCACACTTGTTTATGGAGTCAGTCCATAAACATGAAGACAATGTAAATCTACTGATTAAAGAGGTATTTTAAATTTGTGTAATATATGTCAAGATAGGTACTGCTAATCTTATTTCTGTAAAATGCTGTGGTTTAGGTTCTGACATAAAGCCTGTTGAAATCAAGGAGGTTTTCTTTTAAGCTCAGGAGGCTTTCTCTCAGAACCATAGTCCAACTATCGCAAAATACACAATTTATTTCTAGCCGTTTACAAAATCTATTCCAGAGGTATTCTCCCTTATTTAGCCCCTAAATGTGTTTTGCATCCCATATTTTCTCTTTGAAGAAAAAAAAATATCAAACAAGCAGGATCGCAGAGTGTCGCTGAAGGAGATGTCACACAGTCAGTCCATTCTACTTCATTCGCATTCATCCATCTACTAGCTCAGCAGTACAAAACCTGACTCATATGTTTCCCTTTTTCAATTTTCATTGTCCTTTCCCAACCCTCAGACCTTGCTATCAGCCCCAGCAAGTAAGTGGTATTAAAGACCTCCTCTGACTTTTCAAAAGGGAAAGAAAAAATTAATTTTTTTTTTTTTTTTTGTGATTGCCCCAGTTTAGTCCCTAAGTCTCAATGGGGTTGCGCAATCTGAAATCTGACCTTTTCCAATTGGGTTTGAAGAAAGAAATCATAGCAGAAAACCTTTTCTTCACATTTTGGTTCATATGCTTTGTGGCTTGCAATCCTACAGTTTCCGAGAGTTCAATTAGACAGCATGTGATTGACAGGTTCCTGAGTTAAATAGCTGGGATGGGATCATATACTTAAAATAGCTTTAAAAGAAAACCTGTAGACAGACAATCAGTCAGACAATCTTTTTAGACGCTTGGAAAGCCCCTATTTTCCTAAGCACTTGCCCTGTAAATGATCTGGAAGTCTTACACGTAAAGTAGTTTAATATAAAAGATCGCTTGGAGGCAGTTAACATGCAAACATACCCCTTGATTTAATATCTAGAAGACATTTTTGAAGTGAGTTTTTTTGGGTTTTTTTTAGAAGTATTGTTGTTGCTCATTATGAGTGTGACATCACTTCCCCTCACCTAGTGATGTGTATTCTCTCTGCTCTTACTTTTACCTCCTTTAAGATCAAAGCCTCATTTCTTTCTCTGTTCATTTCCATCTAGAGGAAAAAATTACCAACAAAGCAAAGGAAAAAGAAAAGCAAAAGAAAAATTCCTGTCTTTCCCTGTTGCTAGACTCTGCAATTTGTCAGGTTGGACAAAACTCCCCTATTTTCTTGCTTCTATTCTGTGGTAGAAATCTCAGTTCTGAAGCCCACGTGTGCCAGGAAAAATAGGAAAGAATGTCTTGCTTTTCTGTTCTTGAAGGTGTCACTGCATAGTGAACAATTGCCCATTTTTTATTCCTACATTTACAAAAATTAGGCTTTTACATTTCAAGTTTCAAGAGTGATGAATACTTTTTAAGTACTCCAACATCAGTTTAAGATGTCTTATAGAGACCCGATTATCACAAATAGCCTAATAGATCAAGCACTGTAAAAATACAGCAACTGTTTTTCCTTTGGCTTTTTTTCCCCGCTTTTAGCAAAGCTGGAAAGTATGAGCACTCTTTTCCCTTTGTATAGCAGCTCACTAGGTTGAGCTTTTGACCAGTATGCAGAAAAACGTGGATTTAAATCCATGTTTGTTAACTTTAAAAAAAGTGCTCTTAGTGCTCTAGTCTGAAGAGAAGATATTCTCTAACACTTCTTTTAACGCTGTTCTACTTAGGAAAACCTCTCCAGGACACACTGAACCAGAGGAGGGTTGGATGCTTCCCCCACCAGTCAAGGTCTCTACTGGGAGAAGACCTACCTGTAAGTTCACCTTTAGAGTGCTCCTGTGGAGCTGAGAAGGGTGGCTTTGAGTCGTCACCAGCAGAAAGGTGTAAATTGGATCAGAGCTCTCCCAGATCTAATGAGTGTTCTGTACACTATGCAATATATTATATATGATGGCAGGGAGTGCTCCTCATGAGAAGGTTTTGTGGTTTTTAATCCTGAACTGGAGCTTTCAAAATCCCAGAGAAGAGTGGGATTTAGTCATAACATCACCTTGCTCTGAGCATTTCCTATCAGCTAGCTCTGAGCAGATCCTCCTCTGTGTGATGATTTCACACTGTCAGGGAAGTAACAGAGGCCAGAAGATCAGAGCATAGCCATATGGGCTTTTTTTTCTTAAATCACTGGTGATTAAAAACTGCTAAAGGTTTTGATATCCACTCTGAAAAAGCATATGCAACAACAAGAATATTTAGGCAGAAGAGCAAGAAGTATGGCAATAAATATGAAACAGATCTCTGTGAAGATATGCTAAATAGACTAAGAGCTTTTATTTTAGAGAAGAAACATTCAATAGAGGCAGTAGGGATATGAGAGGGGGCTAGAAAGTTATGAACAGAGAAGGTAGTAGGAAATTATCTTCCACCATTTTTTACAATACAATACCAAATAAAAGTGCTGAAATTATCATGTAGCAAGAAGCCGGCAAAACAGCACATGGAACTCTTTGGCAGAAAGTGTTACAGATACCAAAAACATATTTATGTGTGTGTGTATATATATATGTGCACACATACTTGTATACATATATCTATAGCTATTAGGTGTGATTGTTCTGATTCAGTGTTCAATAGAGGAAGTTTCTAAACCCCTAGTTGACAAATGCTGAGAGGACATATCAAAGGATTACTTTTGATCTGTCTCTTATACTCTTTCCCTAAGCTTCTCATTTGCTCTTTACTACCCTCTGCTCTTCCCTACACGCTGTGAAGAAAACCGAGTCACGTAACAGCAGGTTCCAGGTGCAGACAATGGGACACCATGAGAAGAAGCTAGCACAAACTGCACCTACCAATATTGTGAAGAACTATATTTAGAAAAGACACAGGAAATCTACAAATTGAGCAGGCATTAAGGAGAGCTGACTCTGCAGCGATTGGGGCTGATCTGAAGAGCCACTCAAGCAGTCAGGCTCTAATAGCTGAAGAGAAATTCTGCTTTCAGTGAAACAACCATGGGTAGTTTTTTTCTAGGGCAAAGGACTAGGTTTCTAGCCCTCTGTGGTAACTTATACGATATACAAGCCATGGAAGATGCTTAATATTACTTTTTGCTGTCATTTTCCAATATCATAAGCATTTGCTTTAAATTTTGTCTTGATATTATGAGTGACTCTTTTTTTTTTTTTTTCTGTCTTGGCCAGTAGTCAGGGTGGTCTTCGAATGAGCTGATAGCTGCAGGGAGTTATGTTCCTTGGGAGAAATAAGCAGATGACTTGAGCAGCGTGACAATCCTGAGCTGCTGGCTCTCAGGCATTGTTGCAGAGTCCTGAGGGCTGGTATGAATGCTTTCCTCCCAGTTGTCAAGAGATGACTTGGGGATAAATCACATCCAGTGCCAAGTACTGAGAATATAGCCTCTTTTGGCACTTTGACCGTTAACTACTCTGGAGTATTCCTGCAGGTTAAAAGATTTTGGGAACAGGGTTTCTTTTAGAGCCACAGAGGTACTCTCCTATTTGCAAGCTGACCATATTCTCCAAACAACTGGTAGGTTAGAGAGGTAACATTTATCTCTAACGCGTTTGGCTAAACAGCTGGTTGGGTGTAAGTCTAACTTTCCTAATCAACACCGCAAAGCACATGATGCTTGAGACTTTTTCTGAAGTAAAATTTTTGAAACTGATTCTTTTGAGACAAGAGGAGCAGGAATATAGACTGAGTATCTATATCTTGTATTTCTCTCTTTGCAGCTTAATGTATCTATATCTTGTATTTCTCTCTTTGCAGCTTAATGTGATATTATGATAGCAGTATAATGCGAGACTATGATAGCATCAGACTTATGACAGCTTTCTGTGTAGTACAGAGTTAGGAAGATCCTAGTATTATATTACAAGGTCTACAAAGAGTTATAAACTCTATCAAGCAAAACTTCCAAGAAATTCAATACAAGTGTTCCTCTACTCTTCCTTATTCATTAAATCCACCTACGAGATAGATGATATTAATTTCCAACAGACTTGGAGGAAAATACACATGTGGCTTCTGTTACATGAGGACTGACATAATCTTGGTGAGAAATTATTCCATTTTCTGTAGAGGATTACTTACATTAAGCTACAGAGTCTTTAGTGAGTGGGAAATTCCCAGCTGTCCAACACAATGACTTGCAGTTTCAGGAAGACTAAAGAAAAAGAGCTGGGTAGGCAATTTTTAGTTGGCTTTATTTGGATTTTTTTCTTGTTCTGATTTGATGATAAGATTATACTATTGAAGAAAAGCATGAGACATATAAAGATTACGAATAGTTTGCTTTCTATTACTGGCAGGGTTTAAGCTATGCCCTAAAATATTTCTCTCATTCTCTTAATGTGTTTCTTTGTGCATTCTTCACATAATGATGGTATTTTTCTTCACATGGTGTTTCTTTAGGGAGCAATCCTGTCATGATCAAAAGGAGAAACTAAACCCCCAACTTTTTACGTCTTCCAGAAGTAAATGTCTGCCATGTATTTTCCAGTTTTGATCCACTTACATCTGGCTTGCTTTGGAGAAAACAAGTCAATGTAGTGCTCCCAAGCAACCTTCCAATTACCCAAAACCTCAGTCCCTGAAAAGTAAGGTTTTACTCATCTCAGGCTAAAACAAGCATGCAAATTCGTTAAATGAATTTTATCCTAAGATGCCTGTTTCCTTCTAGCTGATTATTAAGAAAACCTCATGGTATCCATCTCACACCACTGCACTGCAGACCTCTAACAGTGCAAACACTTTCTCCATAGACAAAAGTCAGAAGTGGGAATCCTGGTGAAACGAAGAGATTATCTTGTTTCAGACAAGGGATTCTGACACAGGCACTTGGTCTGTTTTTTCCAATTTGTTGTGCACATCCTATGTACTGTAATAGTAAAAAGGAAAGCTACTTCATCTTATCCTGCTTGCAGCTGGACCACTTGGGATGAAACCAAAAAATTATACTTTCCCCTAACAGAAAGGGATGAAACACAAGTAATAAGCAAGCAGAGAGTTGGGGAAGTAGTGCAGGGATCTGGCCGGCAGCAGGGAGCAGACCTGAAAATAGCATTCATAGGTGAAGTAGACAAGAACAATTGTCTGGAAATGAAGTGATATGATGTCAATATGATGCAGAAAGTCACTGAAACTTGCTAGTTTGCAAATCAGAGGATTCTCAAAAGAAACCCTGTATGTAAAGCACACACAATACTGTGTGAAAGCATCCCATTCAAACTCTCCCTGTAAAAGAGTGAAATAGTTTTCAAAGCTTTTGTTTAACCTATCTCACCCAGCAAACCTGAGTAGTCTCCATTTAAAGATCATTGTTACATTTCTTTTGTTGTGGGGGTAAATCAATCTTAGGATTAGAGGCCAGAGCCCTGCTGGTATCTTCTAGGAAGTTTCTTTGCAGGGGAAATGAGGAAGAGACCCACAATACACTGCAACAGCTCTAATAATAGCCTATTCATCTTTACCATAAAGTCTGCCTATGTCACTTTTCTACTGAAAGGTTTGCTCCATCACCGTTTAACCAGATTTTCACATTTCTCATAGCCCTACTATGAGGCAAAAATCTAATTGTTTATTGCTCCTTTATGTGTTGAAGGTTAAATACTTTTCAGCTGTGTATTCTGCAGATAGGCCGTGAAGTTCTGTGGCATGTCTTATTATGGAGAGATACTATACAAAATAGCTACTGAAATTTCATGCTGGTTTTGAAAGCTTGAAGGAATTGTATAAAATATAAGGTCATTTCTGAACCCCCTAGAAACCTAAGCAGTACTATAGCAAAAGTCAGCTCTAGACCAGGTGTCGTGGTTTAGGCCGTAAATCAGCCACGCAGTTTGTTCATTCACTTCCCCCTTTTTCTTCCCTCTGCTCCTGGAGGGATGGGAAGGAGAATC
>JANRGW010006480.1:0-63973 GCA_024733675.1 Psilopsiagon aymara
ATGCTCCATCCCTGGTGGTGTTCAAGGCCAGGTTGGACAGAGCCTTGGGTGGCATGGTTTAGTGGGAGGTGTCCCTGTCCATGGCAGCGGGGTTGGAACTGATGAGCTTAAGGTCCTTTCCAACCCTGACTATTCTATGATTCTATATGTAGGGAGTAACTATCTCAACAAATTTCAACGGGTGTTAGCCCAAAGAGACAGACTTTTTAACTTTCTTTGTGTCCACTTTCCAGGGTGCTTTTGGGAAAGTTACCTCTCTCTATAGCAGCAGCCCAACAAGGACCACAGTCTTCTGCCTTGCCAGAGTGTATTTGAGCTAAAATATGTAAAACCAGTAAGATACTCTGGTACCACAGTAGTTGTATCAGAACTGAGGGTCAAATAGGAAATAAATACTTATACAAATTTGTGTCAAAATGTGCAGGATGCTCTTGAGCCATGGTGCAACTCACACTCAGTTGTTAAAACTGCCAAATCCAGAGGTGATGCCTTCACTTCTAAATAAATAAAATATGGAAGCATTCTTTCAGAAAAAGGCTTTCAATGTCAATTTTCAGCTTAAACAAGTATTTATGATCAGGCAGTAAACTTCTGTTTGTAAAGAGGTCTCAAAACTATGAAGAAACCTTCAGTTACGATGGCTTTGCCTGGCCTCACTGTGCTAGCTGGCTGCTAAACAGAGCGTGAGTGAAGGTAGATAAAGAATAACACAAAATCACTTGAATAATTAGAAGCCTTTCAGTGTTTTAACTTCAGCCAGATGGTACACTGCAGAGGGAAGGATTTCAGTGAAATTGATTTATTCTGTCTTTTGTTTGTCTGCTTATTGTCAGGCTGTATTTGTGGTCAGAATGAAAATTCATGTAATCTGGTTTGCTGTGTAAACATCCTGCGTGTGCTAATACAGTGATCAAATAACTATTTTCAAGCACCATGAACATTTAAATACCGTTGAGCTAATACTGGAAGAATATAATTTCCTGAGACATTGCAAAATATGTACTGTAACAACTGCTTTTCCTACAGGTTTATTAATATAATACTATTATTAATATATTAATGTACTAAATATTAATATTTGAAGTGTCATTTCTCCAATTACAATATAGCACAGCTGTTCAGTAATCCCATACTAATATGTAAAGCCTTTTGAACCCTATAAAACTTGTAGTCACCTATTACAGGTGATTGGGCTTTGTACTTAACGTTCGCATCACATCATTATAGTTCCTTGTGTTGAAAGTCTGACAGAGAAAGTTCTGGTGTTTTGGATTCCGGTGGGAGAGTTGTGAAATACCCAGTTGGTTTAGTGGTTCTTACCGGTTATCTTTTTACCCCACCTTTGGGTCAAGTATGTTCATGCTAGAAGGGAAATGTGTATAGGAAATAAGGCACAATACTTAAAAGACCGACACTGATCTTGTCAGGGCTATCCCATGAATTTATATGTAGTCTCAGTTCAAATAGAGCAGGGACAGTGACTACTGACGTCCCTCAAACTTGCTTGGGTTTGGCAGCACATTGTTAACTAGCACAAGTTTGAGGAGCTACTGGGGTCTGTTGCAAAGCCCAGTAACAGAAAAAGTTGCTGGAGAACAGTGTGTTGTTCGGGGGTTGGTTTCTTTTGAAGCCTAAGCTGGCAAACTCTGGCCATGTACCACAGATAAGTCCCTAATGAAAAGTGGACTTGAATTGTACCTCAGTGTTCTCACCTGCTGAAGCAGACCCCAGAGGATGACCATGAAAAAAACACTCTGTTCCCCTTCCAGATGAAAAGCCTGCTGCATTTGTTCAGAATGCCACACCTAGCTGCTGGCTGTGTCTTCCTCAGTCTCCAACATTGGTTTCCGATGATGCATAAAGCTGGTTCAGGGCAGAGCAGAGCTTATTAAACACCTCAAGGAGAAAATTGGCATTTCGGGGCATTTAAAAGGGTTTTGAAAGGACTCATTTATATTACACTCTCAACAATAACATCTATGCCATGCAGCTGTGGCTTACCTTTGTGATTTGAGTCAGCATGTGTGCCTCCATGTCAGCTTGGTCTCTTTATTTCCCCATCTTTTCAGATGCAATAGGTTTATAATTATCAGAAGGAAAGAAGATTCTGGTCATCTGGAGCCCTTGTGACTCTCATCAGTAAAGCTGTAAATCAGCCAGCCTGGCAATTGAAGCAGCTTTTCTGAAGAGGCACTAATAACTTTAATCATTTTAGTGGGATTTTGAGGTATTGCAGCTGACTGAAAATTTCCTTTTCACTGTGCAAACACTAAATTTCATGCAGTAAACTAGAGGAAGATTAATTTGTTTCCACTAATGTCAGAACAAATTCAGATTTGTTCCGAGTGTGAAACTGTGAAATGAGGCAGCTGTCAGCATAATTTACTGCCATCATTGCTGTGCCAGCAGCTCACTGCAGTTTGGCATTTGCAGCTCTTTTGCCATTGTATGCTAGTGTGAATTCTGCCAGCCTGCGTAAGTCCAAGGCACGAGTACTGTCCATTTGACCAGGAACAGGATACTTACGCTTTTGTCTTCAGAATCACTTCAGCAAAATGAATCTTCAAGAGCTGCTATCTCTACTGCTGCGTCTCATATCTCTACAGCACGAGCACTGGCTGTTTCCTGGCCCCATTTGCATGTTCTCTATATTAAGCCTCTGCCTTGCTGTGTTCCTTCAACAAAATTGTCTCATTCCTGAGCCCCATCTCAGAATTTCATCTGGTTATTAAAATCAAACAGTGCTGAGTCCTATGCTGCAAACTGTGGATGTTCACCTGCGGTGGACAATGATATGATGCTGATAGCTTGAGCTTGGTGCCTGAGTCCTGATCCTGAAAAAGTGAGGGGCGAGAGAACAGAATCAGTCCTTTCAGAAGAGGGGTGTGGCAATGGCAAACAGAAAAGAGGTATTTGTGTTTTGGCTTAACCATCAGTCATGGACTGTAAGACTAGCTTGATTCAGATGTGTCCTTGAGCCATGTCAATGGGAGGTGGGATTTGAGTCCCGGCATTTGCTCCACTGTGTATTATAAATAAAAACCTGAACATCTGTAGCAGAACTGACAAATACAGTACAGCAAGAGATCCTACAGGCTGATGACTAGGGAATGGATTCAGGTACATGCAGAGAGGGAAGTGGTGGAAGCAAGTTCTGCGTTTGTCACAGGAGTCTCAAATGGTATGTGGAATATACCCAAGTGCTGACATAGGGAAGGAGAAGGGACAGCTGAAGCCTGGTAGAATGTTAGTGCTAGGAGTACACAAAGAAAATTGACAGTGGTGTAACCTCTGCAGAACCTCAGCTAAAGAAGCATCTTTGTGATTTTAACCCTGGCTCCTAACAGCATCATAGAAGACCCAAGAGAAACTGCATAACTAGAGAGGAAGGAATTAGCAGAATGTTCTCCTTGAGGTATCTTTAGATCTGAAATGCACTCTGTTCCTTGCTCTGCTGGAGTCCGAATCTGGTGCTATGTGAGTGGGGAAAGTTCCAATAGCATCCAGTATCCAGTTCTTCTCCACAGCACAGCAGTGGCTGCAGGCTGTGCACTGGAGTGTAACAGCTTGATGTAACACGTTGGTAGCAAGTGGACACTGAGAAACAAATGCATTCCCAAAAGGTATTGCTGAGCCAAGCTTTGAGCGGTTTTCAATGACAGTCAGTGACGGTCATTGTGGTCTGATCATAATCATCCTGTTGAGGCTGAGTAGGGCATTATTCCAGAAAATACATTAAAACCAGTTAAACTTCTCATGAGTCTAGAAGCTATTCAGCTTAAGTGGCTCTCTGAGCTTCAAGTGAAAACAGTGGGATCATAGCAGGAGCAAGAGACAAGATTTGAATTGTTGATTTTTCCATAGTGTTCTTGTCCTTTCTCCTATATCTGTTAGCATTTAGTTTTCTCTTTGTTTTGTTTTGCCTTTTGTCCTTTTTTTATCCAGTTTTCCAGCTTGCTTTGTTGCTTTCATTTGTTTCTAACTTTGCCAAGTTCCTGATGAAGAGTTGGTCAGTTTTGCACTGATGTTCTCTTATGTGACTAGAAAGGAATCAAGCTGATTCCTACTCCATTTCCTAAATAATTGACCCTTAAGTAAACTAAGAAGAAAACAGCATTTCCTAGTGCTAGCTGGCCTGTGACATTTCTGAAGAAATATTAACTTACCCCATTATTCTGTGGTAGTAGTTCTTTATTTCCAGGCTGATAAATGTGCCTGTACACTTCCAGACGAGAAATGAGTGTGTTTCTTTCCTTTTGTTGAGAGAGAGTCCATTTCCTCAACTGGTGTAAGTTAGTACAGCTGCACGGTCTTCAGGGAAGGGCAACCCCATGAAGATCTGTCTGTTAAAGAAACTAGTCTCATGTTGACAAAGGCACCAAATGCGCTTTCTCTTGCTTGTTCTTCAAATTCATTGGAGTCCTGGGGTCTACTACTGCAACATCCAAATGCTTTCCTGAAATGTTCATCAGAGACCACGCAAAAACCTTAGGAGTGGAAAGTTGTCGAGCAACAGATGAGGTATAAAATATGACAGATACAGCACTGATGTGTTATCGTTCTCATTCTGGTGTTTAAAGTGTTTTTATTTGGCATCAAAATAAGATATTAGGGGCCAAGCATTTTAGCAAGGATCGGTTGTTGGAGTGGGTAGAGAGCAGTTGTGGAATGAACTGGGACAAAACACAGTACTGATGAGCTCTGCTGTTGTGAATTTGCTGCTTGAGTATTTTTCCAGCCAAAAGTTTATGCTTATACAACCTGTCTAGTACACTAGGGAAGTGCTTTTGTGATAAAGAGAGCTAAAGAGAAAACATGCAGACCCTCTAAATTTAGGAGAAAGTACTAAAGACCATTAAAATCTTGTATTTGTAGAAGGTAGAAACAGGTGAGAACTTTAAAGACCCATTTCAGCCACCTGCTATGAAAGCCAAGAAACTTTATTATACAATGTAGTTACAAAAGCTAATTGAAAACAGATTAATTCTGAAAAGCTATTGCTATTTAGATTAGCAAGACAGAATCACCACCTGCCTCTTTGGAGTCCAAGCTGAATGCTTATACCTGGAGAATATTGAGGGCCAACTGAAACAAGCGTGTCCTTTCTTTCTAAGTGTACGCTTCTTAACTGATTTGCTCTACCATACAAAACCCTGATGGTTTGTTTCCTCTGGTGTGTAGGTCATGCTAAATTGATCAGGCAGTCCAAAGCAATGTTTTTAGTCTTGTTTATATGCATGAAACAGAAAAATGTGTTATGCTCAGTTTTTATTGTATTGCTGCATGCTTTGCCATCAGCCAACTTGCTTGTGTCCCTTTTGTTGGCTATTTGGAGGCAATGTAAAGGTAGTAGCCTCCTCCAAGTGTCATGGTTGATAGGTAAAACCCAAGGATCAAACTTTGCAGAACTTCTATTGCAAACCTCCTGTATGAGCTTGGTTAATTTCTGGGAAGATTTCAAGGAAAACTGTGTGGCACTTGAAGATATCCTGGCTGGTAAATTTCTGGTTAAGTCAGCTGTGTATCTGCCATGTGTTGGTCACACAACATGCTTTCTGATCTTTCACTGGTTTAGTTAACCCATCAGTCCTTCTCCCTTCTGTAAGTCTTCTATCTTTGATTGCTGCCCACTGAACTCTATAGGATCCTTCCTTTCTTCCTAAGGGCTTTCTGGACAAATGTTTTGTTCTTGAGTTTTCTGTACTGTCTTCCTTCTGATGAAAGCTAGTTCAAATACAACTCAGTGTCTCCACTGGGTACAAAAGTTCATGTTTAACGATTATTTTACTGAAAGGGTTGAGAACCCCTCTTCCCTTGAGTGTGTGCCTGGCATTTACTCCTGATGTTTGACCTACTGTTTGCAATTTTCCCCCAGCTGCTTGAGTTTACTCACTTATGCAAACATAAACATTAGCATTGGTGGTGTTTATTAAACGTGAACATGACGAAGAACAACCCAGTGAGGGGAAAATGAAGTGGCACGCCAGAGCACTATGCACTGGAGAGCATTCTGCAGTGGTGCTATTTCACTGAACAATATCTCTGGGTGGATGATGTGGACAATTAACCAGATCTGCTGTCTGCCCTCACTAGACCGAACTGATCACTTCACACTCTGATAGCTCAAAAGCACTATCAGTGGTTGCATACTAGAGATTTGTGAGAGTCACATGAGACCTTGGGGAAAGCGAAGTAAAAGTGGAACCTCACCTTCCCAGTCCTAGAGAGAATGGGGGGCAGAGGGGGGGCATGAAAACTGACCTCTGTTACAGAGCCACCTTAATGGTTATTTACATCACAAACCATTTTCTTGTTTACCCTGTCATGTTTTGCAAGAATTATCTCTAAGGAAGACAAGAACTTTCCACACAACTCTCGTTTTATTCCTAATATTGTGCCAAGAGCTAAGATGGATAAATCTGGGTGGATATTCTGCAGTGGAATATCTAGCTTAATTAGGAAACAGGCTGTTTAGTCATTTGAGGACTGTTGTGCCCAGGCAGTGCTGAAGAGGTAAATCCAAGTGACTTCCACATCAGTGCAGGCACATGGAGTGGCCAATGAGATGGTTGTGTAAATCAGCATACACTGATGATCACTGATTTTTTTGTAGCCAGCTTGCCTAGCTGTTTCTTCAGTTTCCAGTAAGTTGTATTAACTTCAAACCTGCTCATAACTAAGGTCTGAAGACTTTGTGTAGTTTTATCTTTGGTATTGATGGAGTTCCAGCATGGGCTAAATTATGGGTCTTTTTCTTTTTTCTTTTCTAGCATCGTAGACAAAGAAGTGTCATTAATGGCAGAAATTGATAAAGTTAAAGAAGAAGCCAGTAAGTAAAAATATACACAGGGAACTTTTGGAATAGTCACGGAAGCATTCATTTTGTTTGCCAGAAAATTGCACAGTGTGTAAGTCTGGTTAGCAGTTTCCCAGTGTCTTTCATATAAGGATTGTGCACCAAAATTTCAGTATTATGAACTTAAGATAAACCAAACCAAACGTTCATCTGAAGTTAGATCTGAATTATTTATTACTAATAACTACTCTTTTTTTTCCCTCTGGCTTGTTAATTACTCCAGTTCTATTTCTTAACCACTGTTTGTTTGCTTATATTGCATATGAGTTAGAATACTGGAACCTAGTAGGGAACAAGTTATTGTGTGGCCTTGCATAGCTTTAAGGGATAGTGATCAAGCATATGTATTAGAACAGCAAATAAAAATTAAACCCCCAGATGTTTACTGGAGTCTGTTTTCTTAATCATCTGTGGGAGTTGATCTGATTCTTGGCTTTCTTCTTGTCTCTGGTTTTTGCACAGGTAAGATATATTTTGGTTTGGGAAAAGAAAAAAAAAAGGGCAAGATGAGCCATGTATCAGAATACCACAATATTTGGCTTACGCTCCGAGATACGATATTTGTGGCCCAGTAATCCAGAGGATATGTTTCAATAGAGAGTACTAAGCAAGAAACCTAAGACTAACTGAAGTATTATTAGAATGATACCTTGCCTGACAGATAAAAATATCACTGCTGTGTATGCATACAATCCTTTTACTGATTTGTGAATTTAAGGCCCTTCCAAGGAGGGTGATAAATATATGTAACATTCTTGAATGCTTCATTTGCGTTTAGAACTCTCACTTAGCTCACAAGTGTATACTAGTTAAATACTTACTTAAAAACCATCTAAATCTTCCACTGCTAGGCAAGTGTCTTGCAGTTGTGTGTAAGCTAAAAGATACGAGATTGCCAGTAGTTTCCATTTGGAATTTTGTATTCTAACTTTTCTAGTACTAACATTAAATAGATGTGGATTTAGAGGTCTCTGTTATCTCTTGAGGAGTTGTGGATGGAAATATACCAGCAGCGTTTCGGTTATGTACAGAGAACACGTAGCCGTAATCAGCTACAGAGCATCTGCTCACTCCCAGGAAAACCAGTGGTAAAATTTCCATTAATACCAGCAGACATGAATTTAATCCCTAACTGCATGAACAAACACGGCCTGGAAACCCACCGACCTGGGCTGATGGTATCCTAGGGCCCCATTGTTAATTTTTGGCCAGGTATAGTAGTAACTTTTGTGGAAAGTAGACCTACTTCATATCTAGAATCAGGCGTGTGAAGTGCTGTGTTTGCACATGGCAGGTTCTGTTTCCCTGCTTTCATGCCAACTCCACGTGTGACACTGGATAGCCCTTGTACCTGTCTATAACAGTGTAGTTTGTGCTGTCTCAAGATTTGTAGGCTTATAAAGTGCCTTCACAACTTTAGGCAGAAAGTTGTTTTAGGACTGTAATGTGCTAACTGAGATTTACATTATTGTTTATTTTCACGTCTCTTTGCTGCACTGGAGGACTGTTTTACAGTGGGTAATCTTATTCTTACTGTCAATGCAAGGAAAATTCCAAATATGATAATTTCAGGGTTTTTTAGAAAATGGGTATTTGGCTGGCATCTCATGTGGAGATAAGTGCCAATATGCAATGACATTATATGGTTTGGGCAGTCACTTCAGCAAAGGGGATGCTGACCTTTGGGGGAAACAATATTAGCATTACCTAAAATAAGCAATAAAGCAAAATTAATGAACAGAGGAAAATGTCTGACAATAAACTGTTCTTTTAATCTGAAAAAGCTTCTCAGACTTGTAGACTGTATTCCACAAAATGAAATTGAAGTATCAGCTAGAGACACAGATACACACCTGTTGGTAGCATAAGTGATAACGTAGGCACAGATTTATCAACAGGGCACAGATTTATCAACAGGGCTAAAGGAACTGTAGCCACCTTCTGCCTTCCCTGTCCTATGAGACACATGCCTCTCTATCGTATGGTTTGGTTGCTCACAGCTGTGCAGCCAACAGCTCTGTCTCCCTATGCCTGCTGAACGATGCTGAACTTGATGAAGCACAAGAACAGGTCGCCCATAGAGGTGGAAGATGCTCCATCCCAGGAAACATTCAAGCTCAGGCTGGATGTGGTTCTGAGGAACCTTATCTAGTTGAAGGTGTCCCTGCTTATTGCAGAGGGGTTGGACTAAGTGACCTCTGAAGATCCCTTCCAACCCAAACTATTCTGTGATTCTATGATACTTTCAAAAGAAGGTGATTAAATAAGTGATAATGGGTTAAGAAACAATCTCTCTGTGAAATATCATTAATTCTCACCTAAAAAAAATGGCATTACAGAGTATGAGCTAGTTAGATGACTTTACAAGTCTGCTCTGGAAATCTGTGGCAAAAGAAGGCAGAGAATCCAAGGTCTCCACAGCTGTAACACAGTCTGTAGCCTCAGGGTAGTTTACAATTACCACTCACCCTGGCTGTAGGCATAAGCTCTAGACAAAAGTCTGTGATTGTTATTATTTTACATTTAGATGCTGTCCTTCCTCTCTGCCATAAGTGCTGATCTCAGCAGCCTTCAGAAAAATCAGTTGTTGCTTTTACATTAAGACACTGTGTAGGTAGTAGAGCTTGCATATATTTAATTTTCTGCCAAAATTATAATGTCCTATTATCCTGCATGTAAGTGGACTGTTGCTTTGTGGCTCGTGATTTATCTTTTCCTATAAGAAAGTAACTATTCACCCTCTTCTTATACAAAATACACAGGATAGGAAGTAGTGAATATTTAGTATTTTTCATAGAGACTCTGCAATGCTGCTGTGCTGTAGAAATGGAAACTGTGTATACTCTGTACTTAAAAGCAAAATTGCAATGCAGGTGATTTTAAAGGCAGCTATATATGAGCAGACGTCTTTTCAGAGGAACTGAAATGCCCCTGTGTAGATAAATACAGTGTGTCTTCAGAAACAGGCTGTTGACTCAAGGTAATGCTTCTTTCCATGTCTCCATGGAAGGCTCCTTGATCTTATGCTTAAAAATAAAGCACTGGAAAACTCTAAACAACATGTCTCTGCCCTGTTTGTCTAAACGTTGAAAGATTGGGTTTTCTTTGATTTTCTGAGAGCTATGCCATTTCCAGATCTTTTTTTACCATCAGGCAGTTCAGTTAAAAATGCTGATTAACTTAATCTGTGCAAGCAGTATATTGGAAATCCAGTTGAAGTCAGAGGTCAGAGATGTGTCTTTTCATCCCACTTGTGACGTACAGTGTTAATGCCCAAACAGTAATGAATTACAGTGTACTTTACCTTGCTGCATTAATTACTGACTCTTGCTATTTGGCAGTGGAAATCCTGACTGCTCGCCAGAAGAAAGCTGAGGAGCTGAAGAGACTGACAGACCTAGCCAGTCAGATGGCTGAAGCACAACTGTCTGAACTCAGGGCTGAAATTAAGGTCAGGCATTGACTTCTGCTTGGGTATTTCATCACATAAATGCCAAGAGAGAGCTGTCATGTTGACATGCCCAGGCTGTTCATTCCTGCTATGGGCCAAAGGGTAACTAGCGAGTAACTAGTGTTACATGGGGAAAGCACAGCTTCTTAAAGCAGCATAGCACTTCTGAGCAGTGTTACAGCCACCATCAGAGAAATGTAAGATATCCGTTCATAAGTGTACCAGTGAAGATTTTGCTGTTTGTGTATCATTTATCAGACTCAGTTAACAAGTAAACATGTTGTTAGCGTCAGCTTCAGTGATCAAACACGCATACTCCATTGAAATGACCCACTTCCCAAGTGTGGGAGTGATCCACCCATCATTGGGCTGTGAGACATGTAATTTGGTAAGGATGGGAAAATACTTGGTTCTGCATAGAGATTCTGCGTACAAGGCAGGGTCAAGAGTTTGCTGAGCCTTGAAGTGAACTTAAGATAGAACTTAGGCAATCCCAAGCACAAATACAGGCTGAACAGTGACAGGATCGAGAACAACCCTGAGGAGAAGGACTTGGGAGTGTTGGTTGACAAAAAACTCGACATGTCCTAGCAGTGTGCACTCACAGCCCAGAAAACAGCCATGTCCCAGGCTGCATCAAAAGGAGTGTGACCAGCAAATCAAAGGAGGTGATCCTGCCCTTCTACTCTGCCCTCATGAGACCCATTCTGGAGTACTGCATCCAGCTTTTGGGGCCCCAACACAAGAGGACTTGGACCTGCTCAGGCGAGTCTAGAGGAGGCCATGAAGATGATCTGAGGGCTGGAGCACCTCATCTGTGGAGACAGACTGAGAGAGCTGGGCTTATTCAGCATGGAGAAGGCTCAGGGGAGACCTGATAGCAGCCTTCTGATAGCTAAAGGGGGCCTAGAAGCAATCTGGAGGGGACTTCTTACAAGGGCATGTAGGAATAGGACAAGGGGGAGTGGCTTTAAGCTGACAAAGGGTAGACTTAGATTAGGTATTAGGAAGAAAATCTTTACTGTGAGGGTGGTGAGGCATGGGGACAAGTTGCCCAGGGAAGTTGTGGCTGCCCCATCCCTGGAACTGTTCAAGGCCAGGTTGGTTGTGGGTTTGAGCAACTTGGTCTAGTGGAAAGTATCTGTGGAGATGGCAGGCAGATGGGACTAGATGATCTTTCAAGGTCCTTTCCAGCCCAAAACCATGCTACGATTCTATGATTGGGTTTTTGTACCATCCGTGTAGTCTTGCTCTGAATGAAAATCACTGTTAACTTGTCTATTTTTGCAGCACTTTGTGAGTGAACGGAAATACGATGAAGAACTGGGCAGGTCTGCACGCTTTTCCTGTGATATAGAACAGCTGAAGACCCAAATTCAGCTCTGTGGAGAGAGTAAGTGCTGGTGATTTCTCCCACCAAAGTTCTCACAAGATAGTGCTCCACATACCTGTTCAGGGAATGCTGGCAGAAATAATGGCATGTGTACTGCCAGTGTGTGTGTGTGTGTGCAGTAAGCCTAATGTGAATGGTATGTCTGAATGCAGCAGTCTTGCTGATCATTCACAAGTCAAGTTTACGGTATGCAATATGTTAGACTCACTGTACATGTGCTGCACTGTCAGTCCATATGCATGTGCACAGTGCCCTCGTTGTCAGAGATTTCTCGGCATTACTTGGAAAGAGAACAGTTTCAGGAAGAGAAATAATGTTTTCAAGCAATTACTAGAAATAGAAAAAAGATAAAATATCACACAGTCTGCCAGTACGAGCCTATGAGTGCACAGCTGAAGAACTGTCGACTTGAGGCATAACCACTTTAACTCATTAGACTGTAAGGATTGCTTTTGCAGAACACTGAAGATCCATCTAACCCCATATCCTGTCCCTAAGTGAAGCCAACTCAGGATGTGTCAAAGGAAGGCATAAGCTTCCCAGTAATATATCTAATTGTTCACAGTCACCTCTTAGACCCTTATATCATACCCTGAAGCTTAAGAGATTGAAAATTCTACAAAGATTATCCTGCCTAATATAACCACAGCTGCTGTTGATACAGCCATGGATGACTTTTTTTTAACTCACTGCACTATCTTCCTAAATAACCTCCAGCTGCAGTTAATTCTGCAAGTTAATTATTTGTACTTCATTTCAGTAAAGCATTACGAAAGCATAGTTTGATGCTGACCTGTTGAAATCAGGTCAGTAAAGTCAAAAGAACAGCTACTGCAGGGAAGCAGTGCAGTCTTACAGTGCACTGGCCTTCTGAAGAATTTAGCTGTAATCTGCTCTTTGTGACCTTAGATAAGCAACTCATACTGTTGGCATGTCTTTGATAAGAGCTGCTTGGTGCAAAGCGTATTTCAGTTTGGGGCATCACACAATGAGGCACGTGCCCAGTGGTGGGATGTACCCTTTGTTTTTACATCTTTTTTGTTCAAAGTACATTTTTATGACATGCACCTGGATTTTTTTATGTGGGCTTCCATGTGCAGCAGTCTGGTTTAGACAGGAGACAGCAATAGTATTCAGTGACATCTACCCTCACTGAACTTAGGACAGAAAATTCAGTTTTTGTGCAGATCATCACATTGTTTTTCTGAAGAGGACACCTTGTGGGAGAAATAGCTGATGTTGACGTGAGTGAGAGCCTCGAAAAACGTAACAGATGATGTCAGTAGCTAAAATTATTCCACAGCTTTTTTTTTCTCTGTACTAAAAGTGGAAATATAGAAGTACCTTTCAGACAGAACTAGAGGTGTCTCACTGAAGTGAGCCTCTGGTTTGTCATCTGTGCCAGAAGGAAATGGGAAAATTCCATAATCAGAAAAATCAGAACAGCAAATTAAGATCAAGAACTTACTTCAGTACCCTCAGAGTTCTCTTTGAGACTGCTTAGGGACTGTGGCACAGAAGTAGGCAGCTTGGAAGAGGTGGTGGCAATGCAGAGAGGTAGGAATCAAGTATCTAATGTACTTCACACCCAGACATGGAAGTGGCTAAGAAATCAGGCAGTCTCAAAATACTAAGAATTGAGAAGCAGGAATCTGCAGAGCAGAGGTGAGCAGTACTGGTTCCTGATGGTGCTTACATTGCATTCAGTTCGTTTTCATAGATATGCATGGTTCAGAAGAACCACCTCCTTGAGAGGAAGAAGCCTAATTCCGACACTAGTTATCTAGCTCATTTAAAGTAAGGCTGAAACAATAGTACCAAAAGGAACTGTAGGCAGGGTGAGAATAGAGCCTTGTGTTTAGATGTTGATCGTTTAACTGATAATATGGAATGCTTGGGTTTTTTATAGTTTCTCATCCAAAGAACAACTATTCCTCAAGAACACCATGTAGCTCGGTGCTGTCTTCAATGACCTCGCATGCAATAACTGGCAAGCAGAATGCGCACACCCGGAAGTTCTCTAGTAATGCCAAGAACTCTGATAATAAACCAGCCAGCACTAAAGTACAAAGTCATCTTTCTCCCAATTCTACAGAAGCTGCTTCCCAAGGAATCGCAGCAAATAAGCAGGTAAGAAACCAGTTATGAACTAAACCAGATTATTCTTCAAAATCAGAAAATGGCATTGCAAGTTGTTAATACAAAATCAAATATTGGTTTGCAGTTTGTATGTTTAATTCCTAATTTTCGAAAATATGCAAGTATATATTTTCCTGCTTCACTTTCAGTGCAATGTGAACATACAAGGTGAAAATACCAGAAATGTCATGGCAGCAAAGACCGCTGTCTGGTTTTCAGAAGTGACTAGTAGCAGTTAATAAGTGAAAAAGAAAACCCATCCATAATACTTGCTAATTGCCCTATGTGCTACTGTGGAGAAACATTTATTCCTGATGCTTGACAAATGCATCAGGAATTATGTTAAAGCATGATTATTAGATAGGCTTCGAAAGTGGACTCCAGCCAGGTTTAAAAGCACGTTATTTCACAAGCTTTATAATACAGCTTTTAATACAGCTGTTGTGGTGTACTGGTAGCTGTTTATTATAAGAGCACCTTAGAATGTCCTTGTACTGTTGTGCTTTGGTAAAGCTGCCACTGAAGTGTCTCTGAAGTTTGTCCCAGTAAGGATTTTAGGCTCAAGTAGGTGCTTGAAGGGAATTGTAGGAGCATTACATAATGGCAGTGTATGTATGGAATCAGCTGCCCTTGCAGTCATGCAAGTAAAGCAGTTCATCCACTCCCACTAAGGATCGAAGCTTCCTCTGAGCAAGGTACCACAATGAACATCTCTCTCACCATGTGGGTTTTTAACTTGACTTCAATTTACGTGTGAATTTCTGTTCTTCCTGTTGTCTTGCTATAGTTCTTACATTGTACTAGGAGAGGTATTTTTGTGCTTTTGGAAAAAAACAGCATTAAGTTCTTCAGTGCTTCTTAGCTGCTGCTGTTGAGACATCCAGTATTTCATCCCCTTCTCTGTATTCTCTTGAATCATGGCAGATTTTAGTTTGGCAGCAGTGGTGAACCTGCCATCTCTTTTTCCAGGCTACTCAGATGTAGCACGTTACATTTCAGTTTTCAGGTGTTATAAATAGAGAGCTCTAGCAACAATCGAAACTGTATAGTGTTTTCCCTCTCCTAGTTATGTTGTAGATTTTATTCTGCAATTTTTGTTAATTCTGATTGCTGTATTTCTTGTCCTGTTGGAAGGATTCCGATAACCTAAAAGTTACCAATTTCTTTCTGGGTAGAATGGGCCTTCTAGCCAGAGACGAAGATTCAACCCACAGCACCAAAACATCCGTCTCAATGGATCTCTTAAGTCACAAGGTGCCAGTACTGAGGCAGATCAAAATAATATAAAGAGTGGTTCCAGGTCTGAACACAGAAGACAGCAGCATAACAGCTTCAGACCAAAAAACAAAGGAGCTATGAAAAATCAAGAGCAGCCTACGACTACAAGGACCACAGAGAATCCAACACATTCAGAAAAGACCCGACGAAAGCATCATACACCAGACACCACGGATCACAGGCCTTTCCAAGGCAGTGCTGACAGGGCTTCTCAGTGCAATTTGTGTCCTGCAAGGATGGAGGTCTCTACTGATAACACTGTTCTTTCAGTACCAGCTGTGACTTTGGTGGCTTAAAATGCCACTGTGATGGCAGGCAGAGAAATTTAATCTCTCCATTTTAGTTTCTTGCTCAAGATGCCTGTTGGTGAAGAAAATAAGTCAGAATATAGTCATTTTAAATCTGTTGCTGCTTAAAACTTGTTGGTATTTTTATTGTTTACTAATTACCAAAATCAATTCAAACTTTCAGGGCCTTCCCCAATATGTTCACAGTTATTTTCTCATGACAATATAGAATCTTATCAAAGCAGCGTTTACTACTTAGAAAAATGAAATCTAGATTGGAGAAATAAATTGGTAATTAAGTTCATAATAGTGAAAACCTGTTGTAGATACGTGGTTATACCAGTCAACATTCTTGGTTTTTAGAGCAGCCTGTGTTAGAAGGATCCCAGGAAGTCTGTCTGCTGTGGTCTGCAATGAAATCAGATAATCTTGTAGAATTTTTCAGCAAATCTCTATACACCTCTTTCTTTCTGTGCGTGTATACACGTACATGCATGCACACTGTATACACAGAGTATTGGTATATACGAGAACATTTGAAAAAGCACTACATTTGATTTTAGCTTATTACTCCATAATCTGAGATCTTTAAATTCAAGTATAAATTGTATTAAATGTCTTACATATTGGTATTTTTCATTGACAAACTATTTTTATGAGGCTGAGGAAAACCACTCATTTCTTGAGTTTGGAATGTATATAGTCATGGCTATTCAGATGCACAACCCTATTCTCCATCCTTCTCCGCCACTTTTCTATGACTAGTTGGATTTATTTTTTTTTTGCATATGAAAGCTGCAGGTCTTCTAGACTTGAATCCAAATTATTTTTCTATATTTTTGCTGTAGGAGCCATCTGTCCATAACGAGAGCTATGACTAATAAATTTGTTACAGCAACATGCACCAGAATGTGGACGTACGTATTTGAGCAGATGCTACATCCGTCTGAGTTTTTTATTGAGATAAAAATCTTACCTAGTCTTAATGTTCTGATTCTGTATTTCAGAAAACCTGTTTCTTCAGAAAATTAAAATCTTCTTTCTAAAATGCTCTGGTGTTTGCTGCTTTGCAGTGTCTAACCTTTGTGATCTTATTCAAACGGTATTTGCTTAATACAACTGGTATCAGTGGGAGGCTTTCAGGTGAGTTTGGATTAAGATTAGGCTTTTGCTTTTAGATACATTCTAATATTACAAGTGCGTGGAACAGAACCTTCACATGAGAGCCTCTCCATCCTGGACATATTTCTAATACAAGTTGTTACTTAACACAGTAAGGTGCCAAAATCCAGACCTGGCATCAAGTGAACTAGTAGCCTAAGTGTCAGAGTGAGAAAGGTGTAAAAGGTCAGTAGGATGGATCTCTCACTGAGGTCAGTAAGAGTGGGACACTTGTGGACCATGACAGAGGGTTGGAAGAAGATGATCTGTAAGGTCCTTTTCAGCCCAAACCATTCTGTGATCTTTAAAAGTTTATTCCTGGGTTATTGTCTGCATAATTTCTGCTAGCTGACTGCATGCTTGCATAAGACTGGTTTATTTGTCCTCTGTGGCCCGTGAAAAACAGTCTCAAAGTGTAGAGTAAGGCACATTCCTTTTGGGGGCCTACTAATTTATTTGATTATTTTTATTTCTCTTGATACATGTAGACAGTTTTCCACCTGATTCTAAATGAAGATATCTTCATCTGGAAGAGTGGTGAAAGAAAAATAAACGTGTAGGTAAACACTGGCTTTCTCAGCATTGTAAGCACTGCTTCTGTCCTTGCTCATTACCCACCCTGCTTTAAAGCTGAATGTTTTGAGTTACATGGAACTGAAATTCCAGAATCTGTGTGATGCACACCCATCGGATACGTAGCTTTTCAAGATCTATCTTCTGCCTTACAGTTTGACCTGTAACCTCACCTGAAGAGATGTAATCATATCATCTATGCAGATATTACACAGGAATTTTATTATATTGTCCTTGCATAATTTGTGAAACTTGTCTCTTCTTCTAACCCCCCCTCCTAAGATAAGATAATCTAATGTATATATAATGATGCTTACTCCTTCCTTATAGCTTCTCCACTTGACAGGATTATTGAAAGTTATTTTATTCATAAATCAGCTTCTCACAAGCAGGCTTCTGCAAGTAAATAAAATCTGTAACGTAAGTCATAACTCAGTACAACAGGACTTCCTTCAGTGCCAGCTAGCCTTTGATGTACTGGAGGCTCAGTGTGTGACAGACCCAGGACTAACAGGTGAGAGACAGCAGTTTTCTTGAGGCCAAGATACAAACACATTTTTCTTTGAGAGATACAAGTGTGGGTTTGATTGGACTGGGGAGCGGATTGGTTCTAGGAGCACTGCAGTCCTTGCACCCAAGTGTGGGTTAGTATTGCAGTATATGTTTTAACAGCATTCCATGGCTGTGCTCTGAAGTGTAGCTGTGTCAGAATGGCATCTCTTCAGTTTCCATTTCTTGTGTCTCTATATGCTTGGAATGAGATCTACCAGTTTCTGGGAGGTTTATTTTACTGTTCGCAATACTTGTAATTAATCGGATGCTCTTGGGCCCATGTTCAACAGAACTCTCCCAATTACACAGCTAGCTCCATGTGACACAAGGATTTGTACAGGCGTCAGTGAGGGAATTAAGGGCAGGTCAAGGCTTGACTTTCAAGCCAGTGATCTTTTAAAAAAGGATCCTCAGTTTGCAAAGCAGATGCAGTTGTTTGGCATCACTCAAACACTGGAATTCTCACTGCACTTTGTACCCTCTTTTAAAAGTGGAAACACACCTTAAAGGGCAGTATTTTAAAGCAGATCTGTTTATCTTCTGTGTGAGATTAAACTCAGAGTAAGAGCAGAACTCAGCAAAATAAAGGACCAAATATGCAGTTGGAAAATTAGAAAAAATAAGGTAACTTAAACAGCCCTTTGGAAAAGATGGGTCTTTTAGGCATGTTTGGGGAAACAAAAGAGGTATCACACAGTGTGTTCGAAAATGTGACCCTGAAAGAGACCCTCGTCATTCTGGAAGAGAAACATTACCTTGTAGTGCTTTCCTGGACACTGTTGTAGGGGTGTACTTGGTCTGAGCTTGTACAAGAGGCAGTTCTTACTGTGAATAATGACTGGGCTGCATCAAGATTTTCTGACATCCTTCCTGTTTGTGTACTTGTGACTACAGCAGAGGCACCACAGGATTGAGAGGTCTCAAGTTTCAGTACCACTACCAATTACCCACGTTAGGATCGAATAGAAACTTGCTGGAAATTTGAGACAGTACAGCTGTTTTATTATGGGAAACTACTAAAACTGTACTAAAATGATCATGTATGTTGTACCAGAGACTAGAATGAGTGAAGATATATATATATATATGTATGTATGTATGTGTGTAGGAAGGGGGCAGCTTTGAAAAGGGCCAAATTCTGATCCAAACTCTGGGTACACTACACACCTGATTATGTGACGCATGAATTTGAAGAGTAATTTTCAGCCAGGAATGATCAATTCTGGTATAAACAGCCAGATTATTTTTGGCATGAAGAAAATTCTGTGAGAAGAGATGCCCAAAAAGCTCAGAAAGCAGCAGAGGTCTGTAACATTGGCCTTACTCTTTGTACTGCTTAACATCTTCTATTAAAAGCTGTTGCCCAAAATGAATCTAGGGTTTTGTGGGGCTTTATTACCACAGAGTATTTACCGCACGTTGATTCTGTAACTGCAGGTAAAGAACAGACAGCTTCACTCCCAAGTTTCTGATGGCACAACTGGCCTGTTTTTTCTATCATGTGAGAATTTGTCCTTCATGGGTTGGGAACAAGTAGATGAAATCTGCTTACTCTGGGATAATGTTAGTATTTCTTTTTAGCCATAGTAAGATTTGAACTACATGTTTATTATCTAAGTGATTTAATGTAATTCTGTTTTACCTCCACATTTTAAAAGACTGGGTAGATAAGGGTAAAGCTGTTTTTATAGTGAAAGTCACTACGAAGGTTAATGCTGCTCAGCTGTCATAAAACTGTCTCGTATCAGTCCATCAGTTAAGAGAAACTTGGCAAGGTTCACAGGTATAAAAAACACACCAAAAGTGCCTACCCTGATCTAAGTTAAAAGGTCACGTTTGCATCTCATCCAATTAAAAATAAGTAAATAAAATCAAGTCCCTCAAAAAATAATCTTGCTCTGTTCCCCACCGTAGACACTTTCCTGTTTCATCTACTGAAAGTCAAGTGAGTTCTTTCTGGAGAAGAGAAGGCTGCGTGGAGACCTCATAGCAGCCTTCCAGTACCTAAAGGGGGCCTACAAGGACGCTGGGGAGGGACTCTTCATTAGGGACTGTAGTGAGAGGACAAGGGGTAACAGGTTAGAACTTGAACAGGGGAAGTTCAGATTGGATATGAGGAAGAAATTCTTTACTGTGAGGGTGATGAGGCACTGGAATGGGTTGCCCAGGGAAGCTGTGAATGCTCCATCGCTGTTGGTGTTCAAGGCCAGGCTGGGCATATCCTTGGGTGATATGGTTTAGTGAAGGGTGTCCCTGCCCAAGGCAGGGGGGTTGGAACTGGATGATCTTCAAGTCCTTTCCAACCCTAACTATTCTATGATTCTATCACATTACATTAGTATCTTTCCATAATTTTTGCCTTGTCCTTCAGTGAAGCCTCATTTTGTTGGGCTAGGAAGAGCCTTGAGGTTGGTGCTCATTAGGTTTATTTTGTAAGAAAAAGCACTAGCTTAAAGATTCTAAAGGTAAGGTGGTCTTCAGTATACACATGGCTATCAGAAAAGCACAGTACTGCGCACCTCTGCAGTGACTTCTGTTCATGACAAAATGTCTCCTTAAATCTAAGTACATAAAAATTCGGGATTTTTCCTTTTGCAAATGATGTTTCAGGTCCTTGTGGTTAGGAGAAAAGCCTGAAAATGGCTTCAAAATGATCTAGAAAATAAAACATTTAAAGAATCCTTCTGTAACTGTACTAGTCTCAGGAATGTTAGGAATGCTGCATTTTGGCAGTGTGACAGGACTTCTCGGGGTGTAGGGACAGCTGTATTTACTGGGCTGGAAAAGCAAATGCAGTCGCAAAACCAACAAAAAACCTGAACAACCAGCTGTAAGCGAGGAGGGGCACAAAACAAAGCCAAGGTTTCCTTTATCAATTTAAAAAACTGAAAGGGCTTTTTAAAATCATCAAGCTGAATTCAGCTTTCTTCTGCTGGTAGACACATACAACAGCTCTTCAGTGTCATTACTCAAAATTCACCCTGGCACAGGTGGTCTCCTCTGTGGAAGGAGGGGTTCTCCTTCAAAGCAGGGCACCTCTGTTAATGGCTTTGCTGCACAGAAGTGGAGGTTGTCCCCTCCTCATTTGGAAGGCCAGCTGCAACTCAGACCTCTGAGCTTCTCTGCAGCTGCAGAAAACACAGCCCACACTGGTGCACCAGCTGCCTGCAGCAGCCTCAGCCCAGGGGCAGATCACACCACATCAGCACAGTAGTACGCATATGCCTCAGGTCTGTGGGAAAAAAATGTCCTGTTACTCCCTAGGCATGCTTATTCCCTGCCTGAATTTTCTCACGCACACAAGCCAAGGTGGTCCCTTTCATTGCTGTTAACACAGTGACTTATCCACGTGGAAAATACCAGCAAATGCATTAAATTTCTGGAATCTTCCCAGTACTTAGTATGTTGCACGCTTGTGGCAAACTTGTTCCTAATGAAAGCTATTATTATCTATTTTCCCCCACTTTAAAGATACAAGTTAAGGAATTCTACTATAGTTAATGTTAACTGTGGTTGAAGTTGATAAAGAGATCTTTTATGCTGTGCAAATACACCCTTCAGAAGGTCAGTTGTACTAGTACAACCCAACAAATACAAATGTGAGATACTGGAACATAGGACTGCACTGTGTTTGAGAGGGTTTTTAATCTGTTTTAATTCCTCCCTTTCCAACATCTAAAATATATTCAGAAGTAAAGCAGAAAATACACTTCAGTGCTCACTTAAAAGAGTTTCTTCCTGTGCTTCTCACAAACTTTTTTATCACAATTTTCTGCTAAATCTTTGAATAAAGAACCAAGAGTTGATGATGATCCTCTTTGACCAGATGATGCAAAGCTATCCAGTCTATCAGGCTGAGTCAAGCATTATCCATCCACTTTCTCATTCTTAGGCTTACCACTCTTTGCTAATACAGCTGGTACATTCATGTTTGATACCATAGAAGTAGTAGGAATTTCAACAGCAGCACTGTCCTGTTCGCTTGTTTCACTGGATGTAGAAGAAGATGGCTGAGGTGGTGTCACAAGGAAGAGGGGAGGTCGCTTCAGCTCTACTACACAGTTGCTTACAGGCTTCTTAGACACTGCAATCTTGAATGTTGCTTGATGTGGTGTCTCATTGTCAGCACTCTGCCTTCTGCAGGGTGCCTGGGAATTGCTGGGCCCTGCTGGGCATGTTGTGGACACAGTTTCAGAAGCTACTCTGTGCAGTGTCGCATTTTTACTGTTGGGTCGTTTCAGAGTCACTGCAGAACACGAAACATGGCAAGCAGCTACCTTTAATGAGGCTGAAGTCTCGACTTTGATTTGGGTACTTGTTGAGGGACTTGAGAATCTAATTGGCTTGAGCCCCACTTTACATGGTAAATAGCTTTCCTCTTCAGTAAAGTCGATTAATCGTCTGTAAAACAAAGAACTTCAGTGAAAGGAACAAATTATGTACAGAAATTATTCTTTTTATAACACTGCTATAAAACAGACAAATGCAACAGCCATCCACAAACCTGAAGTGCTTTTAATTTTTGCATGTTACAATATCATTTATGGTTCCCAACTGTTCATTGCTGCAATCATGCTACCATGATAAGTAATGCTACTTATGTAATATTTACCAGTATATCACACATTAAAAACTGCAAGAGATACAGTGCACGAGCAGCTGAGTGAAAAACAGTGAGACAAAGTTGGAGGAATTAAGAGAAAGAAAAGATTAAAAAGCTACAGATTCCATCAGATACAAAATCCACTGAATACGGGTCTGATGTGGTGTAAGTTATCTACAAAACTGTAAGACCCACTTGCACATCAAGACAAAATGCAGCATTCCACATTATGCAATTTGAGAAAATACGAAAGATACTGCTGTTTTCTCCCTCCCCCACTTCTTTTCAATGCAAATGATTATGGATAATCTTTCAAGAGAAAATATTTATATACAAAACAGAGCACCTACATAAGAAAGCCTATGGAGTCTCACGGCAACTCTAATTGGCAGCATTTTTAAGGTGTTACACAAATGCTGTTTCTCAGTGTTGGCAAAGAAAAATGGACAGATACCTAGAAGATTTTAATTCCTCATGGAAATAATGATGCCACAGAAATTCAGGTCATGCTAAAACAGCTGAACCGGATGTTAGAAAATCTGAAACCCAATGAAACAAAACTAGGCCAGGTCAGAGGGATGATCAGGACCAATAATTTTTTTGAGAGATGAAGAAGAAGGAAAGAACACGGAGACCAATTTAAACTTGAATGCATTTAAAAATAAAAGAAAGGCTTTCAAACTGTGGCTCTACTGCTGGCTCCTACATGGGGCAAAGCTACTAAAGCCCTGAAGTAGAAGAAAGAACATGTGTGAGTTGGATCATATCTAGATTTTCAGCTGACAAAGAAAAGCTCTAATTTTAATTGACCTGATTGTTAGGAACGAAGAAACATTTAGCTGGCAGGTCAGTACTGTAAACAGGCTTTGAGCTATGAGAGCTACTGAGGAACAGCTTTTAAGATACTCTACAAAAGCACTGATACTCTTCAGGGTACTTGCGTTTTGGACTTTTGAAGATCTGTGAAATGTCACAGGGTTTCATACAGAAGAATAAACAATATCTGAGGGTAATATTTCTTCTTATTGCTCTTACAAAACTGTTAGTTAGTGACACTGTTCAAACAGAAAGCCTGCAAATACCCCAGTACTTATTATAAGGATTCTGGGGAGTTCTTCCTCAGAGCCGTAAGGTGAGAATGGATTTTCAATATCTGCATATTATAGACCAAAAGAACCACTAAAATGAAAAGGAAAGGTTAAACGTTCAAATATTTTGTTCTTTAATAGTAGCAATGAGGTACAGTTAAAACATAACCAGTAACTAGGTTCATTTACAGTATTTCAAGACAGTGTACGGTCTCACAAGGACCACTGCTGCACATCAGGAGTTTTAGCTGAAACCTAAACACAGCATTTTGGGAGGGAAGAAATTGTGCTATATATCTGCTCTATTTTAAGCAACCTATGCAAATCAGCGTACCTTTTACAAACTGGAGGCATATGATGCAAACTGGCTTTTAAAGGGCGTTCTTCAAGAGTCCAACATTCTATCAGCTCCTGAGGCACTCTCCAGTAGCTGACACCTGCATTTTAAAGGGACATTCTGTTGACTAGCTGAGGGAACATTGTGTTATCTGTACATACACCTGACTAAATGAACGTATATATTTTATTACGTAGAATTTCACCTTTGAAACTGCTGACACGAGTTATTTACAGCCAGCGTGGTACCAGGGCTTCCACCAGAGTGCCCAATGCTAGCAGGCTATCACCCCTTGCATGCGGTAGCTCTTGCTACATCTATTCATTCATGTCAACCCATGTTACCTTCATGGAACATCCCTTAAGACCTTCTCCCCACTGTCCCCAAATAGACATTACTATGAAATATTTTACTACATGACACTTACTGAATGAGTGAAAGCGTATGCAGAATCTTTATTACAGTTAATTGGCAAGTATTTTTATCTTTATATAAAAAGGTAATACTGCTGAAATACAAATAAAAAGAAATAAATAATACTCTACCTCTCCCTTCCCAGGTATTGAAAGCATCCATCATCTTTCTCAAGTCAGGTACTGAATAATAGCTCCAGATGTATTGGATGTTATTTCCAGCTTCTCTAGAAATATTGTTTTAAAGGTAATAGTGATGTGATAAATCCAGCTAAGTCCTTACAAATGCACACTGGTGGAATGCATAATTCTTTTTACCAAATCTTAACTATAGGGACATAACAGTAAATGCTTTGTAAAGTAAATGTTACTTAAGTTTCATTCATACAAAAGGTTCCAAACAGCCATCCTCCTATGATCTGCATGCCTCTAAACACTGATTGCTAAATATGGGTATTCATGAAAGAACAGATGTTCATAAAAGAAGAGTTACAGAATTAATGATGTAAAATTTATTCTTCTGCATCTCAATCATTTATTCAAAGGGAAAACACAGGAGGAGGACAGATACCTGATGCTATGTGTTCACATACTCTTGGAATAAATATTTATGTTCCCAGCCTGAATTTAGGAAAATATGCGTCTTAATTATAAAGATGAAACATCAAAAGCTCTATCATAACCATGTTTCAAAAGATACACAGTGAAGCACACTAAGGGGGACAAAGAGAAAGGCAAACTGCTTCCAGACACTCGTAAGTACAGGTCTACCAATAACTTATAATTACTGTCATAAAAATACATTAATAGTGTAGTAGAGAGATACGTGTTCTTGAAGGAATTAAAACCATTTTCCTTCATCTTCAGTTCTTTTTGGTGTTAAATATTTCCTCCAGCTGCCTAAAAAGACTGTAAAATACAATTAATGTGACTCACGACCAACATTGTGAATATTTCTGGAACTACTTCTGGATGGACATTCATTCACTGTATTTAGTGTAAATACCACCCTGAATTAGAAAGTAATTTTAAATGGTTGAGACGTTTTAAAAAATAGCAAGTAAAACATAATAAGAACTTAAAGCAACAGCATGCTAGCCACCTTCTGTGGACTCTCAAATTCTTGTACTCCATGCTTAGTTATTAATCTTTGTTTGTTTAATGTGACCACTGTATTAGGCAGCTGTTTACAAAGCTGGGAAGAGTCTGATTCCTTTCACAGATTTATAGTACATTAATGCTGTATTACGCTACATATAATAATATTTAGATATTATGTGCGTGTTCATCCTCACTTCATAGTACTTTCACGTGTTTGACAGTCATCTTACCTTTTATAAATGCTTTTATGATTAATTTTTGTTCCCAGCTCCTTATTAATTGCATCAGTCCCATCAGCTTTTGTGGCATACACACCAATAATTTTACTTTCACAGCCCACTCCAGAAGTGTTGAGATAGTGCAGGACCCAGACTGTGGGCTTGGTACAAACTAAATCATAAGAGTCACAGAAATCTAACAAAGCCTGGGGGGAAAAAAGGAAAAAAAAGAAAATAAAAGATACCAAATATTAATAAGAATACAATGATTTTAGTTGAATAAGCTTTCATATTCAAGTTTTCTTAACTGACTGGTGAGATCTGTTATGTAAATTAAGGAGGTAGTTTATCCAGAATAGTGTCTACAGTATTTCTGATCTGATGTTTCAGAGAATATTATAAAAGTAGGAGAAAGTCACAGAAAGGCAACAGAAATACTTAAAGGCATGGCAGATCCCTAATATGGAGAAAAACTTAAAGGCCTGGAAGTATTTTATGCTTTTCAAAAGGAAATGAGTAAGGGAGATTGTGAAATATATGGAACAGTAGCTTACTAAGAGAACACAGATGACTGTCATGACTAACACAGACCTGGTAATATGAGTTAATTTCTGATCAGCAAATTAGAATTAGCTTTTAAGTTCCAATATTTTAAAACAGACAAACCCTAGGGTTTTAAATAATACATTCACTTATTTCTTGTTCTAAAAAAATGACAAGTAAAATTTGAAAGCATATAGGGAACTAAACAATTTTGTTCCTACCATGCAAGTTCTCCAGCAGACTTGCATGTGAACAGTCAATTTAAACTGTTGCTGTATTGCAATGATGGGAAAAGCTTAACTTAACATGTCTTTAACTACTATGACTGCATTATCAACCCTTAAGTTTCCTTAACCTAAACCTCTGAATTAACATGGTAATTAAAAAGTGCTAACTTGCATGTTTTAGTATCTGATGCTCACAAACGGTATGGAATAGAGAGTAGGTCTTTAAAAAATATAAGAAATGTCAAGACCTGTTTAAGCTCTATATTTGACATTAAAGAATACGTCTCCATTTCATTGGCCAAATGGTCAGACAGACTGTATGGATAAGGGATGCCAAAATAATCTGCTTCCTCCTGCAGTGCAATTCGAGTTTCTTCATCTTCAGGAATCCGAACTTCTCCATGAAGATAATCCAAAAGATACTTAAATAGTCTTCCATCTCGGTCAATTACACATGCTCCTGAGAACATAAATTATTTGAAATACTGCTTCCAGCAAGAGAAGACTGACTACCAAATCAAGTAAAGCCTTTATACAAAGTTCCTGTACTAGTTTTACCTGCTTAGGAGGAGTAAGTTTACTGTCTCTGTTCTTTTGAAACTGCTATTTTGTATCCCTGGAATATTTGCTATTTGAAAATAGGATTCTAAGTGCAGTAAATGTTTCTTTGGAATGTCAGTGAAATCACTGATCTGCCAAGGACCATGCCAACATACAATCTCAGCTTATAATGCTAAAACCTAATTCTAGATGCATTTCTAATTCTAACTGCAGATACATCTCTTCTTGCTATTGCAGAGTTTTTTTTTCCCCCCCCCCCCCCCCCAGTTTTGGATCTTGGCAATTAAGAGATTTAAAATTAGCATCAGCTCCAGTACACATCTACTCTAACCTTCCCTGAATACTGCTCTTTTTGTCCCCTTTGCCTGCTAGGCTCAAGGACCACCGTGGAAACTGACCAAACTACATGCAGCTGTGTACAGTAGGCTGTTTACTGCAACTGAAAGATGGCAGCAAAACCCTGCCCAGAAAAATGTTAAACATTTCAGATATTTTAAACAGTCAAGACCATACAAGGAATTACTGTATCTGTCATATGTTTAAGCTGGACATATTTTGGCAGGATTTCCAAGTCACAAACAAGTATGAAATTTGACCCATGAATAGTTTATTCAAGCTTTCCTGTTAAGCCGTGGTGGTGAAAAATGCAATCTTTACCAGGTAAGGAAGTATTCTGAATCAAAGATAGGACCCAAATCTCCTTATGTAATGAACACAGCGAGGTGTCTCTGGAGAATATAGGGTTCATAAACAGGATCCAAGTTAAATGCCAAGTACTCTGCAACTTCAGTTTCATCTATTTTCATATTCTTACTGAAGAAGCACATTCCAAAGGCCCAGTTTGGTCTGGGACAAGGCAGGGAAAGCACTGTACAAACATGAGTGGTCTTGTGGAATCCAGATTAATTACTCCTAAATCACACACGCTTAATCATTTTGCATCCTGTAATTAAAGAAGCCAACTGATGCTCAGCAGATTGGAAAAGAGATATACTGTAAAACGCACAAATATATACAAAAGCATGTATTTGAAACAGAGCTCCCTGGTCAGAATCATATTTACAGCTTGAACATATTTACCTGACTCATCCACTTTTAGAGGAAAGCGTCCACTAAACATAGAAGCTAGCATTGAATCCTTAAAACGGCATAAAGATTCACGCCTGGCTGTGTACAAACATCCCTGCACATTAAGTTGTAGAATACCCTGGCCATCTTCAGTCTTGTCCCCTTCCATTGCATTTGCAAATAGTGATGTTAATTGTGAGTTATTCAAACCTGAAACAGATATAACCAAAAGAAAACCTAATGCCAGTTAAGACTGGATGTGGATGAGCTCAGCAATATAGTAAATCAGCTTTGAAAACAGGAGACATTAGTGCAAATAGCCAAATATTCTACACCTTTACTATAAAAAACCGTTGCATTTTACTTATCTAGGAAACAACACAAAGGTTGCTTCTGACAGAAATGGGTAAGCAGAATTGCTTGGTCAGAACATACGAGTAGAGCACTGGAGGGACGTTCTGGGAAACCTTGCTTCGAGTATAGCTCACAGCACTAAACATGCAGTAATTCTGCAGGAAAACCACCTTGACTTCTTTAAAATCCAGCCTTTAATTAGGGCTGCTTTAACTAGTTGTTGAAGCCGTCACATCGTTAATGCCACATTGCCAATAAATACTCGTGCCTGCCTTGAGCTCCCTGCAGAGGGGGGCCCCGTCAGGGCAGAAAAGAATGGCACAAGCAGCAGAAAAAAATATTTTAAACTTTTTAAATTTTTGGGTGGTTGCGGGTTTGTTTGTTGAGGGAGGCGGGGGTGTTTTGGTTGGGTTGTGGGTTCGGTTTCTGTGGAGGGGAGGGGTAGAGCATGCCCTTTAAGGGTTACTGACTTACTCCGCGCCTTTCGCCCGGGCACCTGCTTTGGACCGGGCTGCAGTCCGTCGCTGGTGGGGCGGTGGGGCGGCAAAACAGGGGGAAACCCACCTCACCCCACCGCTCCCCGGGGCGCGGGCGGCCGCCCTCCCGCGGCAGGGCCGCCTTGCTCGGCCGCCCTCCGGGCCTGGAGGGAGTGAGGGAGGGCGCAAAATGTCTGCTGGGCGGCAGGAAGGGCCGGGCCGGAGCCGAGCGGGGAGAGGAGGGGGGTCCCCTGCCCGCAGCCGGGAGTGGGGGAGCCCACGGCACTGCTGGCGCTGCCTGCTCTGCTTTGCTCGGAGCGGTTGGTGTCGGTGTCCTCAGTCCGGCGAAGTGAGGCTGACGCACGTAAACTCGGCTGCTCTGTAAGGTGGAAACCTTGCCTGTTATTATTTATTACAAGTAAATGTTTACTCGAGTGGGTTTGACTCAATTGCATTTCCTGTAGTTTCAATAATATCAAAGCTTGAGCTGTTCTACCCATAGGGTTCCCGTTTTACTTCGCAGTGGTCTCAAGCCCTTAATGGTCTGCTCGGGCTGGGGCTCCACCTCTGACAGGAGGTGGAGGCCCAGGCATGGTCGCTGGTTTCTCCTGCTGCTATGTGTGTATCTCGAGTTGCAGCACTGAGATGGCTGATTTCAGAGCGGTGATGTGCTGATACATGCTCCGAGTCAAGATGGAAAAGTCTGCTTTTTGTTCAAATAGGGAGCAAAGGCAGAAAAAAGTAGCCTCAGGAGAGCTGGTGTTTTCTGGCCTACTTTGACATGACTGCTTGTCCCTTTGAGCACACTGACTTGCCAGGTGTGTGCCAGCAGCAGTCTCTTTAGTTCCAACTGATACATGCAAATGCAGGCATTGTAGCTTCTAATTTGCTTTCCTGCTGCTTGCCTGTGAAAGGTGGGGGTGGTTCTGCTGCAGACTTCTGTACGTTTTTCAGAGCAAACTTTATGCATTAGAACAGCACAGAGAAATGGAGTCAAGGTGCTTCACCCTAATACAGCCATTTCACTGCAGAAGCAGTGGCCCCTTAAGTCGTCTGTGTCTGACATATGGTTGCTTGCTCACCAAAAAGCATGCACAAACAATGGAAAGGTAAAGAAATCAGATTTGCACTGTGCTTTTGTCTCAGCCTCATTATGCCAAGTTTCTGTACAGACGAGGCAGATGGATTTCCTAAAAATAAATAAATAAACCAAAAAAGAAAAAAAAACAACCCCAAACTGACAAAAAGTTCGGAACATTATGTGTAATTCCTGCTTAACTTTGTTATCAGATAGAGAACTATTTCTTTTTTGTCATAATATATCCCTGTGGATGCAACTGCCGAATAACAAGGAGTTTCTACAAGTTTTCTGGAAGGCATAAGCTATTATATGTTTAGAAGATAGAGTAAGAAGTAACTAAATCCTAAATGTCAGCAATATATTGCTATCTGAAGTCCACTAAAAATCCGGTTATTTAGCTGTACACTGCACATATAATAAATGTACCTATATTAAATAGTTTATAGCAAATTAGCTCAGTCATACCTGTAATTCATGTTGATTTTCATCCTGTATTGTCCTGGGTTTTTACTCACTGACCTTTTTGTTATGATATTTAAGGTATTTAAAATTTCAACTGCAAGTTCACTTGCTACAGGGTCAAATTAAAGGATGAGTAACAGTCCCAGAGCAGCTGCTGTTCTAACTGTGCACCTTGCTGTATTCTGGTCTGTTACTACATTTTGATTTTGAGGATACGTAAATATTCATAAGCTACTGTGGTTTCAGTTAATATTTAGGAGCATAGACTTGTGATTCAGGCTTCAGTCAAGTGAAGGACATTGAAGGGAAGAGCCATCTAAATCATACCGCATCTGATACGATTTAGATGGCTCGTAAAAACGGAGAGAAGAATTTATCTTTGAAATTGTGTACTCTGAGTGATCACTTGCTACTTAGAACTCACTTTTTACCTTAATGCTCATTTGTATTGGTATGGCAGTTAAAGCTACAGTAAATACTCTGTATACTTCATTTTTTTAGCAACTAACCATGCTACAGTTACAGCAAAGAGAGTAAGTGGTCTGCCAAGCACTGTGGCTCTCCTGTGCTCTCTGAACAGTTCTTGGCTAAGAAGGTACCCAGAAGCCAGGTCTCTAATATCTAACTAATTACATAAGCACAAAAGTTACAAGATGCCGCTGAATGTGATACAGACTGATAATTGATGGATGTTGGTCTTACTATAAGTAAAAATAGGTATAATAGATTCTTTTTGGGGAATAATGGTGTCTGGTTTAGCTATATCTTAGTAAGGATGTAATGTGTGTTATCCCTACTCTCTGTGAATAAACAACAGTTGCAACTTAAATGCGGTCATTGTCATCACGTTACAATATGCTGTAAGTTTAACCTCCAGTCTTTCTCACTCTAAAACATTCACTTAATGAAATTGCAGCTTTCTGTGCTTGTTTTCTCCATGTGTTAGTATATGTACACAAACAATGCAGTATGTTTTGGACCTCAGATTTAACTATGTGAAATACCGTTACTATTCAAGGTCAGTACAGCATGTATTGGGTATAGAAGCATGCAGTACAACAAGCCTGCATGAGCAAACTGCCTTTTCAGTTGCCTATTCTTGGGAAGCGAACATGGGGACTTTGTTTTGGTTTTTGCTAATTTCCAAAGGAGGCCAGGCTTACACACATCCTCTGTCTATTTGTGCTTCCATTTGCTGATTTCAGTCAGATCTGACAGGGGAAGAGGCATTAAGAAATGGATTTTCATTAAGCATCTGCAAAAAAGGGGTGCGATTAGAGGAAGGTATGGTCTTAATAGTAAAGGAAAAACTACAGCACAAGCTCAAGTCTTATTGGACATCAGAGAATCTGCAGAGGGAGAAGCTATTCTACTTAATCTACCTAACAGAAGTGCTTTAGTAATAACTCATGCTTTACTAGACCCTACGGAATTAATTCCTCCACCAAGATTCTTCTCAGAGATGGATTTGCAGGTACGTAGTAAGATACAAATTCAATACACCACTTCCCACATGGTTAGGGCTTTTGCAGCAGGTCTGTCTCTGTATGTCTGGCTTTCGTTGACTCCATCTCATTTCTATTTATTTTGAAGGCCAGTCCTAGGATCCCAAATGCCCAAAACCCAGAATTCTGCTCGGAATACATGTTTAAGATATACAGGCTGTGAAACTTGGCAGTGCTTTAAGCTCTCCTACATTTTGAGCAGTTGGCAATTAACTAGAGATTTTTACATGTGAAATGTTACAGTGTGGGAGTTCCTCAGTGGAGTGTAAAGGAAAGTATGACCGCAAGTGGAAACATAGTAATTCACATTTTGTTTTAAATTTATTGCCCGCAGTAGCGACATAAACATTAAATGGAAGCAAATTGGCAATTGCCCCTTCAGGACTTGGGACTGTTGTAAAACTGGAGGAAATGAAAACGCACGATTGGATCTGGAGGAAAACACTGCCTTCTGGAAAGAATAAGGAAGTAAAGCTTTATTTGATTGGTTTTCTACTTTTAAAGTTACGTAAGGTTATTTGCTCTTTTATTTGGCCAGACTTTTACAGTGGCTACAGTCTCTTCCAAGTTGCCTTGTAAGGGGAAATGTACCAAAGGCGTATAAAGTGTGCTGGATCAAATCTGTGTTTTAAGGGGATTGCATAGAAGTACAGGGTTTGCAGCTTCAGGGCTACACTAGGAAACCATGCTATATATCATATAATTAAGGAATATATATTAAAGAATATATGTAAAGAATAACAAATTAAGAAAAGGAAGAAAAGGGAGACTCTCCAGATGCTCTTTGTAGCAGATTGTGAAAATCTTAAGTTGATAAAGATGCATTCTCAAATAATGCCGCTGATGCTTATGTACGCTTCCTTTAATTGACTTTACAGCATATTGTGATGTTAGCACGTGGAAAGGTAAGATTTTAATGATGGTTACTGCATTATGGAACATAATGCTTTATTTCAACCTTCCACATCTATAAATCTTCAAGTAAATTAAAACTCTAACTCTCTTAAGATTTTCACAAACCCATTTACTATTAATTTGCAGATTCCTGGATCAGTTTTAAGAATTAATGTCCACCTGAGCTAATGGGAGGACTGGGTCACTGGAAATGAATGTATGTGAAGGGAGTGTTTAAGAGAAAGGCCTTTGGGCTCAGAACACATTCTCAGGAAAGGCATTTTATTAGACTAAAATACTTCCTTGCAATTCCCAGTCCTGATATTAACTGAACCAAACTAAAGTGGGTTTGCTCACATTCTAATGTCAAGAGACTCCTACCCTTACAAGTTGGTAAGTATGCAGGTAGCCTGCATACTTGCTATAATATACTGGTTTTTAAATTCAACACTGTTGTTTTCATAACTGTCTTGATGTCTGTCTGTTCTTTTTTTGTCATTTCATCTGTTACTAATAGCTAAAGATCAGCCAGAAAGAAGCTTTAACTTTCCACTGAGAAGGAATTACATGGCTTTCCCCTTTTAACCTAAGGGAACTCTCTGAACGGAAAGCATAATACCTTCAAAATCTCTCAAGTGGACTATCCGCAGTTACCTACTCCATCACAGCTAAGTGTTTATACAATTAATACTTAGTTTTAATTTTTTAACATTACTAATTGTTGGTATTTAAAATGGTATTGCAAAGACACCTAGTTGAAAAGTTACACACATCCCACTCCTTTTTAAAACACACTAAAAGAGCTGGAACCGTGGATTAAAGGTTAATGACTTACGCATGTCTCATTTCTGGAAAGAAATGACTGTGACTGTATGTATGCAAGAGTACTCGTGAACTATTCTAACATGGGCGATTTTGCATGTATGCGACAATACAGCGCCTTTCCTGTTTCATCAACAAAGCATCAGGCAAGGTGAATGCCGGTTGTGGTATAAATCCAGCTGTAGGTACGGGCTGGGTTTGTATCCAGCCTAGCTGTGCTTTTTACCTTCAAATTATGAAGCACGGAGTGTTACTGATTCCCGGGTGGTTTTGTCATCCTTTCTGGCTTTCCCGTGTCGTTTTCTTAAGGCGTTGCGCGGTGACTTAATTCTGAGCAAAGCTTCACCCAACGTGAACCGCGGGCACGGTCCGTTTGCAGGCGCAGGGCGGCGCTCCGTGCCCTCCGCCCTGGCCGGGACGGTCGGAGTCTGTTTGCTGCCCGCCGGCTGCGAGGCCCGTCGGCAGCGGCTCGGACCCAGCGGCGCGGCTGCCGCCCAACGGCCGTTGGCGGCCCCTCCGGCGAGGCGGGAGGTGGCGACCTCGCGCTGGGTCCATCCTGCGGGGCCGGGAGGGACCGGGGGGCACCGCGAGCGGGCTCCTTGTAACTCCTGCGCTGTTTGCTTAAATTTGCAGGGTTTTCACTGAGCTTTGTTTAAATGCTAAGAATTAAAAGTGGGCCTGACGAGGAGCAAGGTGGTATGGTGATATTGTGAAGTGATAGAATCTTCTGGGTTTTCCCCTTTAAGTGTAAACTCCGGTGGATAACTTGAGGGAATGGATAAGCTCAGAAATCTGTGATCCTTTTAGTCTTCATGGTTATTAACTATTTTGCCACTCTGTCATGATGTAACTTAAGTCTCGAGCAATTCATTATCCTGATTGAATTGATTGAACAGATCTAAGGACTGAAGCAATTTTCTCAGCTTCAGAGATAACAAATGCTGGTAAGAGATAATGAAACCTGAATTTTTAAAGTGTGAGAAAGATCATGTATTATTTGGACATTCCCTTTGACAATGTACAGGTTCATTCTGGTGATGGATAAAAAAGCAAATGCTAAATCATCTATCATTTTCACCTCGGATGCTGTTAGACGCAAGAAGAAGAGGGATGGAACATTACGAACTGCAAAATGGAATGCTTCTTTAGCATCTAAAATCAAGAATAAGTTAATAAGTAAGTCCTATTGAAATAAAACCAAAGCCAGCTACTGTACATAGAATGTATGACTTCAAAAGGAATAGCAGATGTATTTAACATGATCTGCTGAATTCCTGCCTGTTAAAGACATTAATGTAGAGAATTTTAGGGCAGCACATGATTGTAAGTTGTTTATTTATCCAGTTCTCGGAACTTTCTATGACAGAATCACAGAATGGTTTGGGTTGGAAGGCACCTTAAAGATCATCCAGTTCCAATCCCCTGCCGCACATAGGAACACCTTCTACAAGACCAGGCTGTTCCAAGTGCTGTTCAGCCTGGCCTTGAACACTGCCAGGGATAGGGCATCCACAGCTCCCCTGGGCACCCTGTGCCAGTGCCTCAGCACCCTCACAGTAAAGATTTTCTTCCGGATGTCTAATTTTCAGTGCTTGCTCTTTGGCACTTACTGTCTTGGTAATATGCAGTGTCACTGGGGGTAAAAAATAAAATACAAACAGGCAGGTTTTCATTAGGATAATGGAAGGTATATTTCTAATTTTAATATTTTTTCATTCGGTTGTCAAAACGCACATTTATGCGCAAAATGTTTGAACTGTTTCATTTGTAAAATGTGTATTTGGTTTTAGAAATTTGGAAACATTTTTACACCTGTGAAACTATCAATTTTAAACACTTTCTTCTTAAAATAACCTTATTAAAAAAAATAATCCAGATTAGAGCAGAATCCTTTCATGAAATAAACTTGAACATGAAGCTGACAGAGTTGTCATCAGAATGACATCCAGCAGAAACAGTTTTATATTTGGAAGCACTATTGTTCCACCATAACCTACAGATAAAAATGTCATTGTACAGTGATAATTAATGCAGAGAGGGCCTGGCATTGAAGCTGTTGAAAATTGTTGTTTTGTCTCCTTTAGATAACTCATCTGTGTTAAAAGTATCTTTAAAACAAAATAATAAAGCATTAGCTGTGGCTTTGAGCATAGAGAAAGAAAATTCTCGGAAGCTAAAGAATGAGAAGATTTTTCTTCAGAAGGAAGTAGAAAAGCTACAGCTTCATAATATCTTACTTCGTCGAAAACTAAGCTCTTTGGTATGCTGCAAGTAATGTGATTTACACTTAGATCAGCTAAGCCAAGCTTTTATCTTTTCTTTTGAAACCTAATATTGCTTCTTAAAATGGTGATTTAAAAAATATACACCTCAGATCTATGAAGTTGTCTCATCTGGTAGCATTCATGTTTGATTTTGCTTTCATGGAATATTTTGGTACTTACTGTTTTGTCCATCAGTGTTTTGCCCATCAGTCTGTCCATAGCTATTTTAGTGTCAGTGTCTCCTTTATATTTATAGATATTGAGATGGTATTAAAAATGAGTTTATGCTTAGCTGAGTGTTAAAAATAATACAACATAGATTCATCTCTAGATCTTGTCTTTTCTTAAACCAGAAACCACTTAAAATACATGTATTTAAAATTGCTTTTTCTTTTACATGCAGAATACGAGTCTTAAAGAAATAGAAGCGTTTTTGAATTATAAGCTCTTAAGTGCAATAGAAATAAGCAGTCTTTCTGAGGTAAGATGGTTTTTGAGCTAATACCATATTGAACTAATTTTCCAGGATAAATAATACGTTCAAAAGATCTAAATGAGTGTAATGTTCACAATATTTAAGTATTTTGCAACATTTACTGCAGTTCCTTCAAACCTGGGATGAAACCCAAGTCTAGTGAAATCAGAAATCAATTAAATTTTGCTGTTGCTTGCAGTAGAAATTTAGGATTTCATCTTGTTTACAAAGTATCTAAAAGTTAAATATCAGTTAGCCCTAATGAAGTCATGTGGTTAAAAAAAGAACCCCAAAGCATAGCACTTCAGTACGTGACATTCTTCACCAATGAGTGAGCTACTTACTTTCTTTGCTTAGTGCTGCAATTAATGTGTTGCGTGTGGAAACTTCTCTAGAAAATATAATCCATGTTATTCCTTGTGTCATGGCAAAATTACAGTTGATTTTAAAAAAGATACTAATTTTATAGTCTGTTCTACAGTTGCTTAGTGTTGTTCTGTGTTTCTACATCTATAATACAGTTCGTGTTAATTACAGCTGAATTTTAAAAAGTCTTTACATTGTTTGGGATGCAGGTTTTAGTAAGCTTTGCTATAAAGTGTTTTGTTTAAAATTACTCAATGTGTTTGAATATCATGCATCTCTGATCAATAATTCTATTTTTTTGCCCATTCTTTTTTTTCCTTTTTTCTCCTGTGAGCATTTCTGATACTTAAAACATAAAAGAATATTCAACTATTTCTGTTCCCCACTGTTCTTCTTTTGGTTCTTCAGAGTTATCTTCTGTCAGCTGGTCCAAGTAGCCCTACTGATGACCAGGTCAAGGGTACCTGTGTGTCTGCTAGGTAGGTGGTTGTATTAAATGCCTAAGTTGGTAAGTGACTGTGGGGTTTTTTTACAACTAATCTTTGTATATTGTCCTAAAAATTTTTGAGGTAATGGGAAACAATTTCCAATCTAATTCAGAAATTACCTATTTGCAACTTGGAATTTATATAGAGAGTGGTAGACAAAACTTGTGGCTTAATAGCTTACTGCTTTCTTCGTGGGATCTCACCAGCACAAAACAGGACTCTCTATCATGAAAACATATACATTTGCCCCTGACTTGGAACCAGATTGCATAATGGAGTTCTTAGTTTTCTGCTTTTATATATTATTAAGGTAATGTTTTAAATGATTGAATGTTATGACATAAACTGTAATAAAAATCTTCACAGTAAAATTTTCTCTTTTCAGATCTGTAGAATTGCCAGTGAAGCTTCCTTTAATTGCCACAGCTAATACAAAACACCAAGATAGACCTTCTGTGTGTGAATTACCAAATTCTTACAAGTGTGCCACTATTTTGCCAAAGGAAATGCATGCAGATCAAGTCAAGTTTGCATTATCATTGCCTTCTGGTGCAAATAATCAAAAGTTAATTGAAATAGACTCAGTGAAAATGACCAGTGACAAGAATATATTTTGTAAAGGTATGCTGTATTTCTGTACAGGTGATTTATTTTTCAGAGGTATCTGAGAATTAGTATTTAATAATTCATTACTTGAAGTGTGATGCAGAAGGTACAGTAAGATTCTTAAACTGTAATAAACTAATAAAAAATGGAATTCTCACCCGTAAGTAAAGGTGTGCTGACAGGACTTTTAGAAGAATGTTCATTGAAATAACACAGCTGAAATGTAACAAAATTGATGTGAACAGAATAAATTTAGTGAGATAACCACAGAAGAACTGTATTTGTTCTAGAAAAATACCTTTTTATTTACAAACAATTTCAAAAGTTCAACACTTAATGATAAAATTGGTAAAATGTAAAATTAGTTCTAGTTAATGAACTTTTTAAGGACCAACCATGGAATGTGTGTATTCAGTTAAAAAGAAACAAAAAGTTTGTCATTTTCCATGCTTCTGGTCCAACTTTCAGTAATCTTGTTCTGATAACTGTACTCCAGTCTTTCTTTCCCCAAGCTGCTAAAATTTTTCTCTTTGCAGAAAATCAATTACACACCGAACTAACTTGTGATAGTGCCTTCCTGACTCATGTCAAAAATACGCAATCCCTAAGACAGCCTGAGGAGCTCACAAAACAACACAATGATTGTTCATTTCTTCTGAGTGGAAATGTGACTGAAAGGAAGAAAGATAAAGAGTTTCATAAGTCAAAATCTAAACCTAATATAGAGGATTTTGATAAAAAATGTCGCTCAAATTATCTGCCTTACCACGATATCAATAGCAGCAGCAACGCTAATGATCTGAATTTGCAGGAAAGTTCAAGTGACTTGTCTCGCGTTATTCCTTCAGCTCTTAAATTTAACACTGAAAGTAGGACAGATTTTAAAAAGCTGCTTTTGACTGATAAGATGAAGCGTGAAGAAACTGTTTATGGTGCAGATATGGAGTTGACTGCCAGTGATGCAGGAGAACTACTTGCAGTTACAGTGAAAGATAAAGATAAGTTGCACCAAAATAAAAATAGTAATGCCAATTCTGATGATAAAATATTGGCGAATTTCAGAAAAGTAAAATATTCTAAGAAGGATAAAGAGAAAATTAAAAGCAAGACTGAAGACCATTCAGATTTGTATGCAGAAGAAAGGCATAAAAGGTCTGACAACAGTGAAGTTTCAAAAACTACCGAGTCACAAACTCAACTATTCCAAAATCTGACAGAACAGCTACCTGCAAGAAATCCTGCAGGGAAGCTGAGTTTGCCAAATACCAGCAAAGATTGTCAAGCACAAAATTGCCCAAGTAAAGCTAAATATACTCAGAGGACAGACCAAGTTAACTTAAGGAGTCCAAGAAAACAGGAGACGGGTAAAGAAACTTGCCCAGAAACATTTAAAGACATGGAAAGCAAAATGCAAAAAGCAGACTCAAACTCATCTATTAACCAGATCCCACCAGAAGTTTACTGTGCTGAAAATTTACCATTCCAAGGTAACACTTCTAATGTATTGCCTTTACAGTTGGACTTTCTGCATGCAAATGAAAAACATAGCAGCCCAAAAATAAACAGGAAGACTTTTCAAACCCCTTCTAAAATCAACACAGCAAAATACTGTAGAAAGGAAAACGGGCAATGTGGAAAATATATTCCAAAAAAGTCTCAAACAGAAATAGACCAACATGACAGCGAGAGAAAACAAGACCAGAAGACTATTATAAAGAGAAAAAACAACAAAAAAAGAAGCAACAGCCAAAGTGAAGAAACTGAAAGTGACAGCATTCATAAAATTACTCAGAAAGCAAACCAAAAGCTTAGACATTTTTCGCCGGGTAGATTAAAGCGTACATTGGCAAAGGCTAGCCAGAAAGCATATATAGTACCAGAAGAAAATCTGACACAGTTCTCACTTCGTAAAAATGAAGAGTTAAAAAATCATTTGCATGTAGAGGCTGTTCATGGAAATAAAATAACTGAAACTCCACAAATGGAAGCAGCTTTAGTTACTCAGAGTGGTGTAGCTATGAACACACCACAAGCTAAAGAACTAGTTGATGGTGATGCTGATAAGTTAAAGAAAGTAGATTCCTCATCAGTGACACATAAACAGCCTCACATTAGCAATTCTAATAATCGGGTAAAGTGCAAACAGAGGTTTAGTTCTGATACTACTGAGACCAGACTAGAAATAAATTATTCCAAGCATCTTGATCAGAGGCCGCAGGATATTTTGGATGACCAGGAAGTTCCTCATGGTATAGATTCCTTTATGATCAAGTTAAGGCCTACAGCTCAAAAATCAGAAGTTTTTGAATTCTTACCTGTCAAGTGTTCTAGGAATATGCCTTTAAATGTAGATAGCTTTTTGAAGGAAGGTCTTTCCAGTGTAGAGCTGCCAGTTCTTGATGACCACAGTGGTTCCATGAACTTCTCAATACTGAAAAACTCTGAAATCAGTGGGGAAAATGATCATAATAAAGCACTGGATGCTGGAGAAGCAGAACAAAAAATGGATCAAATTTCTAAAGAGAGCCACAAAAAGACTCTGACACCTTGTCATGGTATGTGAATGGGCTAGAAAAAAAAAGTATCATTTTGAATTAGGTAGTGCCTGAAATAGTGGTAAGTTATCTTCTTTTAATTCTATCCTACTCTTACTTCTTGGATAAAACAGGAATTTAAAAAGGTAGGACTGAAAATCACCCAAGGTATTCATATTCTATATTAATTACCAGTCATTGTGGGAACTAATATCCTTGTTACTTTACAGTATATTTCAAGACGACATTTAGTTGTGCAGATGTAAGTAGTCTGCATTCTTGATGAGCAATTGTAGTTGGAGTATGTATTAATTTTCAAATAATGTGATGGAATTCAGAAAGTTTGAGATAGAAAGATGCAATAGATGGAGCTTTTGTACAGGGGAAATAAGAGTGAGCTTTACACTCTTCCCTTAATAAACAGAGAATATAGCTGGACTTAAAGAGGCCATTTGTATTTCTTCAGAAACACTGCAATTCAACAAGAATTTAGATTGGATACGAGGAAGAAATTCTTTACTGTAAGGTTGGTGAGGCACTGGAATGGGTTGCTCAGGGAAGTTGTGAATGCTCCATCCCTGCTGGTGTTCAAGGCCAGGTTGGACATAGCCTTGGGTGGCACGGTTTAGTGGGAGGTGTCCCTGCCCATGGCAGGGGGGTGGGAACTGGATGATCTTAAGGCCCTTTCCAGCCCTAACTATTCTGTGATTCTGTGTTGCCCTGCTTATCTGTGATTTTGGTTCACTCTCTCCTGAAGAAAATTAATTGTGCATATGGCTCTACACATCTCATACTGAACAGACCTATGGCAGTAATGCCTGCCTGGGTGTATGCATGGGTGCCCATCGCCTTTCCTGTCTGCTTCTGACATGTGGACAAAAGATTGAAATGCAAAACGTGTGCACTGTGGCCAGATTCCCACCAGCACGTAAGGAAAGCAGTGCACATGGGGGTGCATGTGTGCACACTTGCCCTGCAGGTAGAAGACCCAAGTTTATTATCATTGGTTTGAGCTTTGTCTTTGAAAGATGCCGTGGTGGAGTTACAATGTTGCTGAACAAAAATGAACTCTTATAAATGGCAGTGCTTATAAAAATTGCACACTTACAGGGAAATGCTTCTGTGGTCTTTGTTTTATATAGCCCCCTCTGCAATTATACAAATTGTTATTGAAGACTTATAAAAGCATTATGGTCACAGTAGTCGAGGTTCACATAAAACCAGTAGTATTTGACCTCTCCTTTAGTCCTAGAGAGGTGGGACAATTAAAACCTGATTCAAACTCAGCTGGGAGAGTCAAGATGAGGCTTTACAATAGAAGGTTAACCAGGCTGTTGTGCCTCTGGGTGATGGGGATTCGGTGCTCAAAGAGGACAGGCTGCAGATAGCAGCTAAGTTCATCTGGATCCCATAAGAGGACTTTTGCTGCCATAGACATCCTTTCCTGGGAGGAAGGTGTCAGGTCTGCTCTCCTGATTACTGGCTTGCTATCGCAGGACAGAGGCCCAGCTGAACAGGTTAGAAGAGACCTTTGGAGGTCACCTGGCCCACCCCCTACTGAAACCAGGGCCAACTTAAGTTACTTTGTGACAAGAACTGCTGCAAACTGATAAGTGCATGCAGCTTCCCCGAGCACAGAAGGCTGCCAGGAAGGGGTGATACCAGTTCTCCTCTGGATGTTTAATGAATCTTCTGCTTTTCTGTAATAAAGTGCTCCTGTCTGCTCTGTCCATGCAGACTCTAAAGAGATCTTGAGAGGTGACTGCGTTAAGGAGACACATACTAAACAAAGCCTGAGAGTGTAAGAAGGGATTTTTGTTTTCCCAGATATTTTTAGGAAAAGAGTGCACTAAGTTAGGATTTAGTCATTCTTCATATGCATGTTGTGTAAGGCAGCTTCTTGCATTCCCAGGGCTGCAGGTGAAAGGTGCTTGTGCATGTGCTGACTACCTCTGGAGCATTTTGGTTTTCCTTCCCAAGGAAGGTATGTCTTCAGACTGCAAGGACAGACCTACTGGCAAAGCTGGAAGGCCAGAGCTGGCCAGCCTGACAGTGCTCAGGGAAAACAAACTGCAGGGTGGCTGTGTAAGAGTGGAAGAAAAGGGATAACCTGTACTTATCCTGTGGTTTAAGTCACTTTTTTAATTCAGTAGATTATTAGGAAATTACAGGAACTCTTTCCCTCATCATGCTAAATTAGGACTGTTTCCCTAACATTCATTGTGGGTATATCCCAGGTGCAGTATCTGAAGCCTGAGCTTTAGCTACTGAACACTGGTCCTTGGTATGTTATTTTCATGCCTCCCATTCTGAGGAAGCTGCAGGTAGACATCTCTCTTCAGAGAGATCACGCCAGTCACCCCTGAGTTTAGACAGAAAATGTGGTATTGGTGCCTGCACTATCTTCCCTAGCTATTACGAGCAGCTTGCACTTTGAGAGAAGATTTCATGTGCCAGGCAAGAGGTGGTGTTTCTCTTTTGAGTTATCTTCTGTTCAGATATAAACAGATAATACCTCATTTCTTAAACTTTCCTGCTAATTGGTGATGCTGTAAAAACTATCTTGGGAGAGTTAAGTCAGGACTGATGACCTTGATGCATAGAGGGTTGTAGATGAAGCATTCCCATTTGAATCTTTTGCCTTTAAATATGTTGCTCCTCAAGAATCTGCTGGAGTAAAGACTCTTCAGCTTTGGGGTGATAGGCAAAATGCGCTTTCCTTAAAATTCAGCTTTATTTAGGGGTAGGTAGTAGTGAGGTTTTTTGGCCAGAATTAACAAAGCAGAGCACAGGGAAGATGATGCTCTCCATCTACGTCCCTTGTCTGTGCACACCTCTTCCTTACAGGCAGTCTGTGGGCTGCAGGAAACGTGACTGCAAAATTCAGTAAACGTGCATTGCTTTGGGAATATGCATGGATATGATGCAAAGGAAGGAAAGGAGAATTCAAAGACAAATATTCAGTACGATGGTAAATCAGAGGCTGCCTACTGCAATTAGGAGCAGCACTTCTTGAGTTTTTTCATGGGGTGTTAATTTCTTCATAATCTGAAGTAATTGAGTGAAAGGGTATTTTTTTTTTCCTTCCCTAGGGAGAACACAAGGGACTGACTAGTTTGGTCCCACCCATACTTTATTCTTCTGCAATGTATTTATAGCCTCTGCAGAGGGCAAGGAAGGAGGGAGGCCTTGGAGAAACACTGGGGCTTAGCCTTGTTTTACGTTTGAAACCCTGGCTTTAACCCATTCCTTGCTCAGCCTCACCACGGGCAGCTGAGATTCAGTCTTTCAGCTTTGGCGGATAGAGTGCATCTCTTGCTGTTCTATAAATAAAATATGCGTGTTGTTAACTCTGCATTATTACACAGTAGCTGGCCTTCAATATTTATGAAACTGTCATCTGTGTTTGTGTGCTGATCCTGTCTCCGTGCTGTGACAGCGCGTGCATGTTGCACTGGCACGAAGCTCCCATCCTCTCCAGAGGTGCTCTGGGGGCTCTGGGGTGGTGGTGGGTGAAAGGAAGAGCAAGTGCCAGCTGATGCTTTCACATTCACTGTGCTGAAGAGATAAATGGAATTGCCAGAGGGTTACTAATACCCTTTAAAAGAAGAAATATTCTCTCTCCCAGAAGGATGTGGAAAAAATTAGAGCAATTACATTTGTATCATGAACCTCTGTACCAAAGGGAACAGGGAAGGGGAGTGGGGAACGCAGTGGAAGGAACAGGATATGGATTTCCCTTTCTGTGCTCTAGACTAAATAGCTTAAAACTGGGACAGGAGAAAATGGTGATCGATATTTTTCTTAATCATTTTTTCTCACAAATGTAGGGATGGGCAGAGGATGTTTTCCAGTATTCTTATGATGTAGAGTATGGTAAAGCTGCATATTCTGACACAATACGGTGCTGCTCCTGTGCAGCTTTGTCTGTGTACACAAAGAGAACAGACTCTCGCTAGCACCCTGTGTTGCTAGAGTAGCACTTCTCAAAGTGAGAATGCAAGTAAAGGTGCCACTTTTTCTTATTATTGTTAATGCCAATTGATATTTTCTTTATGAAACTGAATTCTCTCTGCTGCAGCTTCCGCCACGGCATAACTGAAGATGCCCTGCTTGCAAATGTCTGTGGAGTCAGTCTATTTGCCATCTGTAAGTAATGTTTTAGTGTTTAATGCAATTTATCTTCACTCAAATTGCAGAAGATGTCAACACTAAAACATTTGCTACAGACATCATAAACCCTAGACATTGGCAGGCACCACTGAACAGAGCAGAAACAGTGGCAGGGAATACATCTTTTTAAACCATCTGGTATGCAAGTGCTGTTGGATCAAAAATTGACATGGTGTAGAAAACTCACCACTGTTTGTCAGATGACCTTTGGGCAATCAACAGGAGAAGCCAGTGCTGCATGTAAATGCACATGAAGTAATACATTCTGTCTAGGTTCATACTTCTGGGCCTTGTTCTCTCTTCTCAGATTTCACAAACTAATAGGCTTATTTAGCAACATTCAGAAGAAGCTCAGATAAACCAATGCCTTGAGGGCTTTTGCTCTCTGCACTTTCTTTCCTCTGTGGCCTGCAGGGAAGTAGAGCTGCGACAGCCATGGGTGGGAAAGAGCCCTCTTCTTTTTTCTCCCTTTGTCTGTTTTGATGTTTTGCTTTCTGTCCAGTTTTCCCTTTGTCGGGAGCGGCTTGCACAGGTAGTACATACACATGCATGTGTGCACACAAACACCAGCACTGCTCTCTGTTTTATCTTTGTGGTCTACATCTGTAGTGCGAAAGAGGACTCATGGGGCTCTTCATGTTTTGATGGAGAAGCCCCTTGAAAACAAGTAGCCGAGTTATTGCCAGTCTTTGGCTGAGGTTACCGTATACTTCAGCGGGGACATTTCTGCAGGCAGCTGTTCCTGAAATAAATGTTACAAAGTCTCGAGAATTTTCCCCTTTCCTTCCCAGTGGATTTCCAGCTCATTGCTGACCATGCATCAGGTGAGCATGCAGTTACTGCTTCCTATAAGCATCAGCCAGCATGAGAAATGGTAACATTTCTCAGCTAGCCCCTAAAGCATGATTGAAACTAGGGGCTAGCCGAGGTAGAAGTCTGAAAGGCTGAGTGTGTGCAGTCTCCCTCGGTTACAGGTGGCTCAGAGTGACCACAGAGAAACAGCTCCTGGCATTAAAAAGCCAGCTACTGCAAAAGCCCCATGCCAGGCCTGGTCACCCCCACACAGAGCAGCCATGATTCTGCCTTTCAAAGCTTTAAAATACATTGGTAAAAAACAATGAAAGGAAAATGAAGGTACCCTCTTTCTGCAGTGGTGACAGATTGTCCTACAGCATCTCTCTGTCTCAAAATGCATATAAAATATCGTATCCACAGCAAGCTTTTGGGACAAACATCCCATTACTGCACAGATATATGAAGAAATCTTCAGCACACCCACATTTCCTTTGCTTCAGCTTTACCTTTTTTTTTTTCCTTTGGAGAATGAGGTAATTTCCAGATTAATGCTGTCTCTTTGTGAACAGACTTAACTGGGTTGCTCTAGATCTCTTTGTCTTGGAGGATGAATAATACACAGGTGATAGCAATATGAGTCATTTGCTCCCTTAAAAGCAGCTGATACTATGTTTTCATTAGGCAAAATATTAAGTGGCTCAAGTATGGATTAAGCACCTGAGTTTTACAGTCTGTGCCTGCTAGGTATTGTGCATGTGGGAAGAGCTGTATCTCCTGGAAGGTGAAGTTGCTCTCAGTGAATTTGCTGTCATCATTTCAAAAGCTTTTTTACAGACAGATATTCCTTGCTGAAAAGAAGCATTACTCAATTGCAGACTGGGTCCTCTAGGAGAAGGGATGGGGTGCCCAGGAGTCCTTGAGATTATGAATGGGATATGTTTAAATGAAGTTTGTCCAGAGCCCTTTGCAGGGCTCTGGACAGTGAGGTAAACAATTAGAGCAAGGAAAGGGCTTTCCTCCTGCACACATGCACTAGCAGTTTCTGATTTTGTATAAGTCTTCTGACAGAAAAGCAGGTAAACTACACGTTCTACCTCCTGGGACCATTGAATAAAATGGGGAGGTGACATAGGGTATGCTGAGGCATTCTTAGACATTGTTTTCCTTATTCCCATAAGAAAGATACTGATATATCACAGAGATCTCTGGTTCAGGCTTTAAATAAGGTAGAGCCAAAGTACAAACCTATTTTTAGGTGGCTTTAAAATATCCTGACATGTTTACCAAGCTGGCTTCAAACCAGCTAAAACATTTGTAAACAGTTAGTGCAATATATTGCTGAGGCAGAGAATTTCTGCTTTTTTAAAGTGTAGGTTACTAAGTGCTTTTGTTCACCACAAAAGCACTAAAAAGGAAGGAAGGTACAAATGTAAGCAATGTTGACACCCGACACAGTGTCAGTCTCCAAGGGTCCTCTTGGATGCATCCTACCTAGCATCACAATGCCTTCTCCAAAATCCCATTCTGTCTTCAGGCACACATTGAAAAACAAAACAAAGGTGCACTGCACAGCCTTCAGTCTAGCTTTCTAGTGCTATATTGCTTAATAATTTAAGGACAGTGATAGACTAAAAATTGCAGTCTAAGCAGCTTCACATCACCTACATTAGACAGAGGGTGAATATCATATTTATCATGTACTCAACATGTCTGATTTTATCAAGACAAAGTCTTCTATGCATTAGGCACTATAACACTTTGAAGAGCTCTGCTATATGTTACATATTACTAACAAAGCTCTCCACAATCAGTTTAAGGGGCTGGTGTTCTTTGTCTCTGCTTCCCGAGTGCTACTCGTTGGAGCATCACTGGAAGAAACATCAGCTCTGCTGGGACAGCACGGAGAGAGAGAGAGAGAGGAGCCAACTCAAGTAGGGCAAGCAGTGTCATCATGCTATCATGGCTTTCCCTTTCCCCACCAAGGTGCCTGTCCTCAGTGGATCCCTCTGCTTACACCTATGGTACCAGGAGCAGTGCAGCTGTACTGCCACCAGCCCTGCTACTCTGCTGGTTAGGTGGTGTGATTTGCAGACAAAGATGGTGTTTTGTGGTGTAATGCTTTTGTGTCTTTCCAGTTATGAGGTTGATTTTTCTATTTGGAAAAGTGTGAGATCAGTGCAGGGTTAAGAGGTCACAGGAATCACTTTTTAGCAAGGCAATTTATGAGTTCAGAAGCCTTTGAATTCAAGTGACAATATATCTTAATGTTATTTTCTTACACTGGTAAGGTTTTGTCACAGTACTAAACAACAAAAATACATTCATCTCTCTTGAGAATGCAAGTGCTTTATGGGGCCTGCTATTGACTGTTGCAGAGAAAGGATGTGATTTCAGGACTTAGAAGATCTGTAGAGAGAACTGATTTACTCTGGAGATTACAATATTTCCATAAACATGGCAGGGAATATTGTGGTAGTGGTGATGACACATAAAAAAAAATACAGAATCTGTGTTCTTCTCATGCTGGTTTCTTCTTGCAGCCTTTGTGATTTTAGCTAGATTTGGGGTTTTGGCTGACAGTCATCCTACAATCTCCAGCTCAGCTGGAGTTACGTGTGTGAATTCCTCTTGATTTTCTCAAAGAATTCCCAGTCTCCTGGATTTTGGCATTACTGTTAGATGTTTGCCACCTCTCTCTCTGAGCTCTGGATTATGCTGCTGGCTGGCTGAGTTGCAAGAGTCTGCTCCCCTTTTATACTAGTGATGATTAGCTGTTAATACAGGTGCACCCTGCAGCCTCCAGGTGCCTTCTTTGAAACCCCCTCTATTTTTCACCAGGAATTGAATTGCTGCCTCTCTGAAGTTTTACATCTCCAGTGTTCTGTGTTGCGGCGGGGGGCAGCAGCCTTTATTTCCACCAGGATGGTGTGAGAGTTGGCTGTCACCGCACAGTTACAATACTGTACAATGCAGCTGCCAACCCCAGTAAATCAGCGCTGGTACTCGCTGGGTCGCTGTCTTATTCAGTGTATAACTCTTCTCACTGACGCAAAACTCATTTCCAAAATGCGGTATTGGTCAGCTGAATTTGCAGGACCCGGAGATCAGCTAAATGTCACCGTGTCATGATAGCTCACATTCCCCTGCAATGTGGCAGCGGTGACAGGGTTATTAATAGGTGTAGGTACCTATTCTGTATGCTTTATGGGAGCACAGTGGGCATAAATGGCAGTGAAGGGACTTGTTTGTGGGTTGAGTGACTTCACGGGATAACAAATGTTAGCGGCTGCTATGCTGTCAAGGACACAATTAATTCTGGTTGCACAGTACAGTTAATTTGGTATGCATCTCAAATGTTTTCAATGAGTTTTGCATGCAGATCCAGTGGACCATAAGAAAAGTTTCTTTTTAGCCCTCAAATCTGCCTCATCTATTTTAAAGTGATTCTAAAGGGACCTGACAGTGTCCCTTTATGTGAAAGAGAGCTGCTGGTTGAAGTCAGAGGCACTCTGCTCCCTGCTCTCTCTCCCTGGGGACACTTGGACTGATTGCCTTTTTGTAAGGCTCCAAACTCTGCGGTATCAGCCTCCTAATCAGCTCCTGAAGCCCTTTAGGTGCAGGACCATCCCCCACAAGTGGCAATCTGTAGTAGGATTCCTGCCTTCGGGGAGCTCCAGTTAAAGAGCTGTGCTGGCCCTTATTACTGGCAATGAAAGCATGGTTTAACCATTCTTTAAGATCTTTCTCAGGTATTTCTGGGGCATCAATTTTAAAACTAAAGCACCTAAACCAAGAATTCAGCTTTATATAAGGTCCTGTTCGTGTTGGAAAAGTGTACTGAGTTTTTTATATTTATTTAGTTCGTAATAAGGAAACAGTAACACACAGAGTAACAGATTTTTAATGACCATCTTTCCTAACCACCTTCTGTGTCTTCTGTTTTCTACTGAGGTTGGTGAAAGTCAAGTTTGTTGTTAAAGCAGCAAACTTTTGGTAGTAATGGGAACAAAGAAAGAATGAATTCCTTGTTTAGGAACTTGCTTAAGAGAGGAGAGGTGGGGAAAACTCCTCTTAAAAAGATCGGGGAAGGGGCAGTAACTTCAATGCAGCTATTAAGCCATATTATTGGGACTCTGGGTTTGTTCTTAATGGGGGGAAATTAGCAATGCAAATATTTCTAGTCACCAATTATCCATGATATAAATAGGTCGGAAATTTGCACTGTTAATACCAGTGTGTTGAAACCTTTTCTCAGCAGTTGATCAGCAGAGAGATTTGGGTTGGTTTTTTTTTTTCCTGATTTGTATTCCTGTGGCTTGTTAAAGGCTTGAAGAGGGGGAGGAGAACGAGAGTAGGAGAAAAACAGGTTTAATGGGCTGTAAGGAGTAAAACTCTTTTCTGTTACTTCTACTGTAAACGGAACAATCAGCCAAAGCCTGACTTTGTTTAAAAAGGCAAAAAAAGAAGGAAAAAAGTAAATAGCAGTGATTCTCCTGTGCTGCTGCTCTTCCACAGTTGTACTTCCTGACAGTGTTTTATGCTTTAAATACAAACAAAGAGGCATTAAAGGCTCATAACTGCCAGAATAGCGCTCTCCAGGCAGGCTTTCTGCAGAGGGTATTCATAATCCAGGCCGTGCGAAGAGGTGCGGGGAGGTGAGGGTCCTGTCGGGTGCCATATGCCTCAGTCACCCCAACTCTTCTCAGCAGGTCTCGGAGGTTTTCAACGCACCTGACTAGTTCAGAAGCTACTTTAAACCAGCAGATTTTGTTGAATGAAATATCTTGGTCAGCGACCAGATGTTTCTTTTGAAAACTGAATCCAGGCACAGACGCATGGAAGGGATGTGCCTGCTTTCCTATCTGCTGTGTAATTGTTAATCATATGAATTAAGTGATTGTGGTTTCATGTTTAGCTCCAGTCTGCTCTTTCATGTTGCATGCCCATTAAGAAACAACAGCTTTTCTGGGGCAGAAAACCATGAGATAACGGAACATGGTCATACCAACAGACCTTTTGTGCCTTTTGTAAATTTGGTATTGGTATTATGGGATGCAGTAGCTCAGGCTGTGGAACAGCTCTGCCATCCTACAACATACTTGCTACCTCTCAGAGAGGAAAGGTGCTCAGCCTGGAGTTATTGTTTGGAGTAGCCATACTTTTAACATTTGAAAAATGAATAAAAGGGAATGTGAAGGAAATTTTAGGCTCATGTTCACCATCTTATGGAGAATATTAGCTGCTGGTTGGAGGGAGAGGTAAGCCCTAGGCTTCTGCTAGGACATCTGCTGTATTAAGACTTTATGATGTGCCGCCACTGACCCAGTGACTTAGGAGGTTAGAGGCTGGCTGCACAGGTAGGTTGCATGCTGTTTTTTTTCCCCTGGAGATCCCTAGCACATGGACAGAACAGCACATATGTTGTACATGAATAACTGTACAGCTGTAAGGTGGTGTGACAGTGGTTTAACACTAATGCAGTGGAAATGTCTCTTTATTTGAGATGCATAAAGGGACACTATATGAACTCAAGCCTGAAGGTGGAAACCCTTGTTTATTGTTTTTGCTTCATTCCACCATGCAGACCAACACACTTGCTGTTGAACCCAGACTCACAAACCGCTGTAACTCTGCTGTGGGTTGCTTGGTGAGCAGTTCCTTTGGTTGTAAAGGAAGTGTTCTAGGTGAAGGGTTGCCTTCACTGATATTTTTGGAGTGCCAGACTGGGGCTTGGGTTTGTGTGTTGCTCTATACCAGTTAAGATTTCTCTGCAAGTACAGTTGGTGTTACTTCCTTGGCACTTCTTACCCCTTTGGCTTTTGTGGAATTAACAGTGGTGCTCACAGAAGTTTGTCTGTGAAGATGACATTGGCAAGTCAATGAGCAATGCTCTGTGTGATTATGTTTTTGTGCTGCACAGAATAGGAGTGTTTGCAAGGGCTTTTCAGTAGTGTGTGGATGTGCTAACAGGCCAGGTCAAGCTGTGATCCCTGCCTGGAGCCTCTGCAAGACAAATTGCTTGGCAAGTTGTGAGTCTGTGCAGGTTATGCGTGTGTGCACATTTGGCTGAAGCAGGGAAAGCAAAGTGGTCCTTATTGCTGATCATATTAGCCTTGTAGTTAATAAAGCACTCTGCAGCCATGATTAACTACACTCATGCATGGAGGAGGTAAATGGAGGCTTGGGGTTTATGCCTCTGATCAGTAGCTATGTGATCTGTGTATTACGGATCATACATATGGAACATTTTTAGCCTGGTCTTAATATCCTGTTCCTTTGAAGGAACAGCACACAGAATGTGGGGAAAATGATGTTCTCAAAGGTTTCTGCTCCTCAGCCTTTCCCAGGAGCAGCTGCTCCTTTCCCTTGGCTGCTCGCTCTGGGATTTCGCTGCTTTTACTACTCTCTGTTCTCAGCTGCCGTGTCAGATCAGGCCGTTGGTCCATCTACTCCAAGGCTGTGCCTGCTCATGTTTGAGATCTCACCCATATCCACTCCTGCACTTAGCTCAGGAACTAGCACCAAACATATGCAAGGAAGATGAATTTCTCCTGTTTGTCCCTTTCTGGCATCTGCTTGTGCCTCAAAGCACTTACCCTTCAGTAGAGGGTGGGCATGAGGAGCTGTGCTACCACAGTGCTTCTCCTAACAGAGAGTCCTAAGAGAGTCTGGTGTTGTCCTGTCATCTCCCTCTGTGAATTCATGATACGGTCCATGTGCACCTGTTTCCTGGAGAGCTTGGGAATCTGCGTACCTTGAGAACATTTTATTTCAGTGATTCAGAAGGAAGCGTCATCATCATCTTCTGTCAGAAACACGTTATGAAGGCAGAAGGGAAGGCAGCTTGTCTCCGCATGCTTAACCAGATGAGGAATAGCAGCTCTCGAGGGATAGCAGTTCCTATTTAAAAGCTAAAGAATGATAATTTTCTTTCAAACATCCTCAGAAATTTACATGTCATTAGCCCATGCTCCCAAACCTGGCCAAAACACCCAAAACTGGGCCAGAGTACTAATCCTCTCCTGAAAACTAAGGTGACAGAGGTCCTCCCTCTCACTCAGAGGTTAGCAAAAAGCACAAGTTTGTTGGAGAAAAGCTAAGCAATTACATTCCTGTTGTGTTGCTTTCCCCTTGTGCACTGTTCACTATAAAGCCCTTTGTGCAGTTTAAGGAATAACCTGTGTTAATTAATATTTGGATCTTGGATGCTTAAAGGAAAAATATCTCTTAAGTTGCCAAAGTGACAGCAAGAGTTGGGATGAATACCCAGCTTGGGATGAGACAAGAGCTCTGTGATGGATGTTCAGAGGCACTGCTGAGCTTGAGTTGTCTTAGCTTTGGAGCAGCTCCTAGCAAGCAACAATAATATGAAGAAAAAAACCAAACACAGAAGCAAGTATTTTGTGAAGCTGTACAACTCTTGGCTCTTCAATCTGTGATTCAGTGTTTGTTGGGGGTTTTTCCCCGTAAGTAGATTTTCCTGTCTGCTTGTGCAGATGTCAGGCAGGTGAAGGTGGAATGGTGGCAGAGTAGCTTGCTGATGGCATCATCAAACTTTTTAAGTGATGTACTTCTGCAGAGCAAAAGTGGTACTGCTGTGATAGTTCACTTTGCTTGGGAAGCCAAAGAAGTCTTGAGAGTCCCCAGGCCAGGAGAGCTTATTGTGCAGAGCAGTGCCAAGTGATACTTTCTGCACTCTTTGTTGGCATGGCAGCATGGCAAACTTCTGGAATGGCCAGAAGTGAAGAAGATATAAATTGCCAAGCCCAGATGGATTGGGAAAAGTGTGTGTGTGTTAACTCATACACGGCATATTGATAGCAACATCCTTTTCCAGCATGCTGAGCCAGTTGTCACTGTGTGCCAGTCCCTGAATTTCATGTTACTGCCTTTGCCTAGAAAGCTTAAACACCTTATCCTTTCCTTCAAAGCTTTCATGCTTGCATCTTGGTGCTTTTGTCTATCTGTCATTGCCTCCCCCTGTCTCCTCAAAGATGCCTTTGTTGTCTTTTTTCACTCACGACTTCACCTTTTTCTTATCACTCAGAGTAATGGTGAGGCTGGAATAACCTGCTTGCAACACCACTGTGCCCCCTGATGGGAAAAGCCCACTGCAGTACAAAGTGGTGATGCAGAAAAAGCCTGCAACGTGTTCAGTCAATGTTTCAGTTGCTGTTCATAGAGGTACAAGATGACCTGGGTTTGTGTTGTGTGCAAATGTTGGTATATGCTCGTTTCTTAGAATTATGATTGTTGGACATCACATACAAAGCCTGTATATTGTGAAATTGTAAGGTCTAAAAATCATATTCTCCAGTTTAATAAAACTTAATGCCAGGGAAGTCCCAGATAGAAAGATCTTACTGTCTTGCTAACATTTTTGAATGGTTAACCCAATTAAAATAAGCCTAACACATAAAAATAAGCTTTTAAATTGGGACAGGATTTTGTCTAGAAAGACTTAGGGTGTTGCTAAGCTAATTCCAGTTAGTGTGGATTTATGGGAAGTGCTTCTATCTTTTGACACTGCAAGTTCAATTAATAAAGATAACTGCAGTAGTGATATACTAACTTCTGTATGCCTTTGGACTTAATGCTTCTGATTGAAATATGCAGTGCTGAATGGTAGGGTGTCAGATTTGATCAATAACCAGAATCAAAAGCAGTTCTTGTTGGACAGTCATCAAACAGGGATGTTTCTAGTGAGACTCAGCAGAAGCTGGCACTGGCTCCAGTGCTAGTCAACACCTCCATCAGATGAGAGACAGGAAATAAATCTTCTAATATTTGTGGATGACAAATGTAAGCAGATGATGGGTGCGGTGGGTAAGGTTTTTACATGGCTATATAAACCAAGAGCTTTTCCAGAGCCATGCACAAGGTTGGGCAGAGTAAGCTTTGGGTAGGGTAATCCAGCTTTCCATTATGCAGCAGCATCCCTTTTTCATGTGGCACATGCGGCTGCTGGGGATTTCTTGTAACTTGCCCAGCCTTCCAGCCTAGCGGCATGGACAGTAATGTGATCCCTGAACCTAGGCAGGGAGCATACAGTAAAGGGAAAATCACCCTCCTTGGTGCTGGGAAAAGCAAAAGAGCACCCAGTTTTCTTCTCTGTGTTTTAAGAGGGCTGTTAAATTGGAGGTAAGAGAAGTGCAAACATAATCTTAAGGTTGAGAAAAATACGGTATCGTGGTAGACTAGAGAATGTGAATTTGCTTATTAATATGAAGATGGAGAGGAATTTGATTATGATACATAAATAATTTCGGGGGGGGAGAAAAGCTTTTTAAGGGTTTCTTAATCAAGTGAAAAAAACATTAGAAGGCCTTAATAGCTGGAAACTTTAAATGATGGTGAATTCAGATTGAAGCAAGGTGCAGGTTTCTAGCAGAGAAGGTGGGCAAACTGTTAGAACAGTCCTCCACTGAAAATGACAAATTGTCCATCTCTGGGTGACTTTAATAACACCTAGGTGATATTCTTAGAGATGTTTTAAAGCATAAGTTTACTGTGTGAATGGTAAGACTATGCTGTTTTACAGTCTGCTATGAAACAAGGTATCAGACTGATGATCTCATGTTCCCGCAAGACTAAAATCTCTTTTCTGTGTATCTGGGTACACAGCTTTTCTTTGTATTCCTTGGCTCTGGTATACTGAAAAAAACAGGAGGGAGAAAAAAAGCCATGAGTCTGGCACTGTTCCCAGTTCAAGAAAGTTCAGCAAGGCCAGCATACAGAAACGTGCAGGTGACAGCCTTAGCCAGAGCTTTGCAAGGAAGATGGAGATCTTAAATGTGTGAGGGTGGGGAAGGCAGAAGATGGTGGAGTGATTCCTGTGGGAAGGAGCTGGAGCAGAACGTCAGCTAGGCAGCAGGTGAGGAAGGTGATTAGTTGCTGGTTTCTTGGGTGGACTTAGGTCAAAGAGCAAGAGCAATTAGCTGCTGTACTAACCAGGAGACAAAGAGTCAGTGTAGTAGCTTCACATGGTAAAGGTGAGAGAAAAATGAAGGGATTTTATTATAATATAGGATAGGAAATGCATAGCAGCCTGGAGGGGCAAGGAAGAGGGGCCTGAGGCACAACAATGGGGGCAGCAGTAACACTGGCAACTGCCAAGGAAACTGAAGGAGAAAAAGGAGAGCTGGGAGGACGGGTTGCTCAGCCTTCATCGTGGTGTAGCTGCATGTAAGCAAGGCAAAATGTTGCAAAGAACGGCTTTGGAGAGAGTCTGGCCATATGATGCAGGGAGAAGTTTGAGATCTCTGCAGTCCCACTGCCTTCCCTGCTATGTCGTATGTCTCTTCTGAAGGGAGTGCCTGAGGGTGCTATTGCAGAAGACGTATTGAATAAATATGGTACAATATAGTGCCCCTAATGGTGGCTGTCAGTCAATAGGGATCTTGCACTATTGTAATGTGTTTACACCACAGTTATCAGAAACTAATGTCCAGGGATGAAGAGAGTAGTGTGCCAGTAATCTTGGCTGCTAGTTCAGCTGAATGACAGATACAAATCCTGAACCCAAAAAAGGAAAAGTGATCTGGGCAGAACAGCAGTAATCTGTCTGTAGATGCATTTTACAGCTAATCAAAGTTGGATATAACAATCTTGTAGCATCTGGCAGTCTATAAATGGTATGATGAAACGTTTAACTCTTTGACTTTCTAACAGTGCTACTATGATTTAAACAACTCCCTTTATGTTTAACACTGGATGAGTGGAAAGGAGGACAAAAAAGAGAAAATTGTTGACTTGTGAGACCTTACATATTTTTGAAGAGGCTGTCATCCCTTCATCCACACCAGTCTCAACAGAGTGGAGCTCTGATCTTTGCAAGACCTGTACATTCTACAGACACTAAAGCCCTATGTCCAGAGTTGCCATCAGCACTTTTTCTTGCCTGCATGAAGCTCACTGAGGCAGAAAGCATCTTGGAAGCAGATTTTCATCTTTAGGAGTTCAGTTTGTATCAAAGTGTTGTTAACATAAGCAGACCTGTAATTATGTGAAGTACACTAAGACTTGCTGCTTTGTAGCTTTAATGAAAGTCTTTGACAAAAAGGGTCACCTTTTATTATCATCCCTAACAGCCAGAAAGCTATAGTATCAAAACCCAAGTAGTCAAGTTCAAATGGGTTCTCTATTCCTTCTGAGGGGCATTCTGCAGAGCAAATCGTGGGTGTGTTGCATGCAGCATATATACCGTGGAGCTGCAGAAGCACTGGGAACAGCCATTCATTGTTTCTTGATGCAGGAGTCTGAACAGAAAGAGTGCAACCTCACAGCAGTTACCTAAATTTAGAAACAGTATTTTATGGCTGCACAATGTTTTGCTTGGATCAGTAGTTTGAGGCTTTTGGTACACATTATGTTTAACCAAATTTACATCCAACCTGATAGCATGTGAAATTTAGGGGGATACATAGTGCTTGTTCTTACCCATTTTAATTCCCTTTGTATGTATCCCTGTTTCTCTTTAATGGATGCAGACCCTTTCAACAAGGGTTTCCTTGGTGATTTCTGTAACTACTCTTCTTTACCATTCTTATGACTAAGATCTGATCAGATAAAGTTCTCTGAAATTCTGCTGCTGCTTTATGTGGCTCTTAATCTCAACTTTGCCTTGTCCATATGCAATCTTCAATCATTATTATAGCTTGTTATGCACTGGTAATGTGCTTGGCCTTGTACATGGCAGCAAATGAGAATGGCTGCTGGAAGGATGAACTAATAGACTAGGGTTGTGCTGAAAAACCTCAGAGGAGGGAGAAATGTGGAGGTCTTTATATGATTGTTACTACTGGCACCCTTCTGAGCACTCTGAGTGAGGTTTGAGGGAGTACATTGCCTTTTCTCATCTCTCCATCCAATACTTTGTTTTCATTCTGTTCTGTACTTTCAATTATGGCAAACTGAGATGGAAGAGGTTTTTGTGCTTCATTTCTACAGCTCTTTTCTAATTCCTTGCTGGGTTTGTGTACATATGGCTCTGCACCAGCACCTGTTTGTGTGGAGAATTTGGAATCTGTTCACCAAAGGCTTTCCAATTGTACTCTTCCCTTTTGTCCCCATGTGAGCATCGTTTGTGTAGCTATGACAGAGCAGACCATATCTCAGGGGAGGAACAAGGACGCACACTTGTATTCAGAGTGTTTGGCAGGGAGCATCATTCTTAGAAACACTGTAGGAATGTCACACCAGGACACTTGGGAAAATGAGATTCATACATATACAGAGCTCCCCTTCATTCAGTTGTTGTCTAATGGAGTTTCAGCCTATTACCTGCAGTTAGGGAGTGTATTCATTATCTAGTGCATAATGTGGTTGATTGCAGCTTTAAAGTAGGCAACGATGTTTGTAAATCAGGAAAAGTTGATCAGAAATAAAGGTGAAGTATCAGTAAAAATGTGTAATCAGCTACTAGGAATAGTTTAACAGCAGTCTTTGGTTAGCTTCCTCTAAAACAAGGCACTGCTGGTAATAATGATAAATGTCCTTAGAGATATTAGGAATTGAACCTCAATACTGACTTTCAATAATATTTATTGTAAGACTGCATGACCTATTCACTGTCCCCTAATGCACTGCTTATCTTCTGCTGCTCTTCATATCCAAGATCTGCTTTGAATTTTTATAGAATACTCACTTCAGCTGTATTTTTGAAAGGGAGCATGACATCCAGTCCTCTGGAGTCCTGTGAATGAGCATTTTATCAGTGAATCAGCCTTGAAATGTTACAGTGCTGTTTCAGTATTTGTCAACGTTTGTATAAAACCTGCACAAAGCCAAACCATAAAGAACTCAACACTTAAAGAGCAATAAGCATCTGAATTGACCTGAGAGCTTGAGAGATTACCTGAGCTCAAAAATCACTATGGACATTTGTTTCAGCACTTTTTCCTGGCTCTTGGTGGAGCTTGAACCTTTGCTTCTACGGAGAAGGCCTAGAAGCCCCCTCTCAGAGTAGCCCAGAAACATGTTACTGAGGGACCACAGCTTTTTCTAGTCACACAAGAGTACACTGAAATGGTAAAACATTGCTGAATACAAGGCTGCAACAATACATCTTCGCTAACAGTATAGATAGAGCTGATAGAGCGATTGATTCTGATCCTGTTGAGTTGATGCCCTTTTCTGGCCTCTGTTAAAAGTAGAGGGTAGAGTGGATGTCATTTTGTTTGGTTAAAATAGAGAGATTTACTCCCACCTCCATTTCATCTAGCGTTAAGCTTGCTTCCAGCTGTAACAAAACACTCCTTGGGTTTGGGCAGTGATATCTTGAGCTACTGGAAAGGGGTCAGTCCAAAGCACTTGATGTCAAGGAGATTTAATATAAAGTTTCTCCACAGAAGAATGTGAACTTGGTGCCAAAGACCTTGATTAAGACCATTTTGAAGCCTGCTGGACATTGTCAGATGCCTTTCCTGGTGATTTAATTAGCTTAGTATGAAGGTTTCATGTCAACTCAGAAAACAAATGGGGAGAGAGGTTATTGCCGGCTGTTGAAGTATTCAGCTTTAAAAGCATTTTTCTCAAGCATTAACCAAAGTTCTCATAAATCACAGAATAACAGTTTCAAAGTTATCATATACAGGCTGTGCTTCATTATCGTGAAGAAATCTTCATTATCATGAAGAAATCTTCATTACCTGAAAGCTTACATGAAATGGTGACTTGAGGTTTGCCCCAGCTGGAGGGACTCTGACATATACACCGGGGCATGGCAGAGCCGGTTGTGGAGGATTTTTCACAAGGGTGAAAGAAATAAGAAAGACAGAAGCTGGTTGACATTCAGAAATGCAGCTCCCAAGTGCCACCATTGCTTATCAGAAGGGAGGGTGGTCCATGCTCAGATGTCCTCTTGTCACAGGAGCCCTGTGGAGAGCTGTGCCAGCACAGCCACATCCAGGCTCTTCCTGAGGCTGCTTGCAGGCAGAATACTGATCTGGCATTTCAGCTTTGTAAGCATAAAGTGAAAATCAGTGCACTGTCCTGCCTTGGTATGGGACAAAACCTGGCTTGCCTTGAGAAGTGTGATGCTAGTCTGGCCGTCCAGCTCATCACAGAGATTGGATGTACTGGGAGCACTAACGCAGTCCTGCTGTGCACAGTTAGGGTAAAATGAAATGGGAAGTTCTGGCAGAGAGGGGGCAGTGGACAACGCATGTGAAGCTGTGGCTAATGCTACCTGCTGTGACTGTCATAGAGGATCCTTTAATGAATCCCACATGCCGTTTCTTAGAGGAGATCATGGGGGTGTTGGCAGATGGTTGCAGGGCTCAGGAGGTGCTGAGGGCGCAGGCATCTTTGTCATTACTCCAGGTCTCAACATGGTAGTTTGTCAGTTGGTTTCTAAGTGGGAAACCTGAATTTCAGAGGCACAGGAGGAATTTCTCCTTTCTGACTGCAGCCAGAAGCACAGGGGCTGCTGTTAACAGCTGCGCACTCTGTTGTTCGTGTCCCGCATCTGCTGTCCAGCTTGCGCAGAAAAGCTTATATTTCCTGATGTGTGCATCTTCCAGAAATGGAAGATCAAGTGGAGCACAAAATAAGGTGCTCTGCTCTATGGGAGGGAGGAAACCAAACCATAGATACAGGATGGGAAGCTGAAATTGCAGCCTGCCATCTTGCTGCATCTGCTGCTACCCCAACAGGGAAGTTGTGTGTGCCACTGCATCATGAGTGATGTGCACCTATCGTAGGGTAGGATTATAACCAATGCTCAGAGATTATTGTTCTGAAGATCCCCTCAAATCTGGAATACTTACATCGCTTTCTAGTCAAGATGGACTTTCTTTTTCATGCAGAGAAGATTGAAATCTGTGTTGCCATTTCAGAAACGTAGATGACGATTCCTTCGTCATCTGAAACGTGCTGATTTTGAGTATAACAGCTTGGCTTGGAGGAGGCAGCAGAGAGGATCCCACCTGCAGCATGTGTCTGCACACTTGCACGCACTCTTCACCAAACGCTGACTCCATCTGTCATGACAGAGTAAAAATAATTCCACAACACTGTATGCTCTGTAGTGTCACTAATATAGAGCCATGCTTAGTAATAAATCAAATGCCTAGGTGTCATGTTTCATCCTGTGCAATTAAACTTCGCAAAAATCCCTGAAAAATCTATTTTAACAGAAGTAGCAGTTCACTGTGAGAACGTCTAATGTGTATTTGTCACGCTCAATTCAGAAATTCATGTGACGCGCTGAGACAGTGATTAGAGGATCATCATTTCAGTATGCATGGAGCTTCATGATTATTTAACAAAGTTCCAGGTTAGCTGTATGGAAAATACTAATCCAGGCTATTTTGTATGTGAAGTAAATATACAATTAAGCCCATGTCAGATCAGTTGGGGTCAGCAAGCACTCGTTCCATTCTCTCTGTGCAGCAGTATATTGTGACATTTATGATGGTGGACTGTGGTGCCTAGACCCTCACTTAGGCTTCCTGAGTCAAGTTTTTGTAAAGCCAAGCTAATGTCAGGCAGGGTAACTTCTTCCTTGCAATGCTGTTTACGAAGCACCTGCTCTAATTTGTGCCCACCTCCTACCCCCACCAAATTTAGTGAGCTTTTTCTGCACTCTTTGCTGTTTTCCAGAGGGTCTTTGTGGTTTTTGACATTTCTGTGATGGGTCACTAAATAATATAAATTTGACGTCATGAGGGAAAACAAAAATAAAATTTGGATGTAATTCCAGGTTGTTTTCATAGCTGTTGAATAAGCTCTGGCATTAGGATGTAGTTGTGATTCACTCGAGTAAAAAGTCATCAGCGGATCAAAATGAGACCTAAATACCTTGACAAAAAATATCTACCATGGCTGTTTTATTTATTTTTGTTTTCACACTTCATCTGTGAGCTTTACTTAAGGAAAACATTATAATATTGTCTTTTAATGTTTCTACACTAAGCAAGAGCACTCTTCTCAGGTCTGTGAGAACTGGCATGCTGCTGAAATGTTCTGTAGCAAGGAGGACCCCAACAGTGTGTCTTTTTTTAACAGAAACAGAATACAAGCATTTGGAGGCCTTTTCTGATTATTATTTTTGTATAGCCATATCAAGAAAATAATGTGATGTTTTACAGTAAAATCCAGCATAGCCTGTGGAGTTGCTGATGATGATATTCTGTAAATAAAATATTTTGATGTGGCTGTGATCTGGAGCATTTGAACTGTCTGTCTCACATGGGCACTGTGTAATTACCCATCCTAATCGCAATTATGTCATCTATAATGTCTTTACAAGATTAGGGTATCTATTTGTGTAGCTGAATCCTTAAAACATTCAAGCCCTGCAAATTACTGTGGGAGAAAGATAGAAACACAAACATTTGAAAACTATGTGTAGGAAAGGCCATTTGGGTTAGAAGACACACTTCCAAAATTAAGGATATTTGCAATCAAAGGTGGGGAGGCAGCAGGTGTAGGCACAAAGCAGTGCCCTGGCAGGCAGGCTCATGACTGCCCAGGACCACTGTGCACAGTCATCTCGGCCATGCCTCTTGGGCCACCCAAAAGCTGTCATGATCACTGGGCTTGGGTTGTGCATGGCTCTGCCATGTGACTGCCCCAGAGCTTGGCATCCCGTGGGAAGATGCTGCAGCTTAGTCTGTGCCACTGCCGGGTACTGACTCAGGCTGGTTGCAATTTGAAGGATCGGAGGTTGCTCCTTCCTCTATAATTATCTGCCTCGTCAAGGAAAGCCATTCAGTCTAGGTCAAAACTTAGTGCCATTTTCAAATTAAAGTTCATTTTTGAAGGCTCAAGTCTGAGTTCTGTACTTCTGTGGCAGCTTTTCAGTTAGAAGTGCAGTGAATTATTCTTTTGCTGCTTCCCTTGCCAGGTAGGGAGTGAATGGATTACCTGGGGTTCAGCCCTTCTTCTGAGAACAGAAGCTTCTCGCTCAAAGGGAGCCTGGTCATTGTGTGCCTCAACCCAGCCCATCATGTCAGGCTGTTACACTGTGTATGGAGGAGATGTATAGAGAGAATTCAGCAAGGAAAAATGTTTTGTGCTTTAGGGAGGAAGGCATATAGCAAGCAGGGAGAAAAGGTGGAAGATTTTTTCACAGTGCATATAACTGAAAAGGTCTCAGAAGAATAGAAGTCTTAGACTGGAGGCTTTCATCATGAATGTGGATTTGAAAACAAGACTCAGTTTTTGACCTAACTTAAGCAATATGCACAGGGAAGATATCCTTGCAGAAGTGGCTAATGCAAGCGGAGGGGATGATTAAATGAGTTAGACCTTGTAAAAGGATCCGTTTATCAAGGCTGTGTACCGGGGGAGCTGCCATCCTCGGGAGGCTGGCAGGGGGATTTGCAGAGCCTTTCTTTTTAGGTCATGGCTTCCAATTTGTCTTAGCTTGCTACTGATTAAAAGTTACCAGTGAATCTCTCTGTATTAATTGTCCAAAATGAATTTGTTACCTCAGTACTGCTCCAGCAGGTGCTGCCTTATGCAGCGTGAATTGCGATAACAGTGGCCCTTTTCCCAGCAGACTCAGCAGAGAGCTAGAGACACAAAATGCTATTTTTCTCTTCCTGACACTCAGGTTGGGACCCCGAAGACCATTAAGGCTCCACAAGAGATCTCTTGGGTGACTATGCAGAATTGCCTTCTTTCACATGGCTTCAGGTCTATCTATCAAAGGGGACCATGGTACAACATCTTTGTAAAACCATTGAGATCTGTTGATGATTAGTGTCAGAGGAGAAGTGTGAAGGTAGTGGTGAGGGCTTTCTGGGGTGCAGAGACAGTGCACAGGTCAGACTGTATGATTTGCCCTTTTTGTGTATTTTCTACCATTTTTATATCTGGTCCCATCACCTGTCGCTTGTAAAATGTCCTGGCAAAGAGCATGTTTTACATGAATGGGAGAAGGAGGTCTAATGACTTCTAATGAAATCACCAAAAGAAGACCAGAGCACATGCATCCAGAGCAAAAAGGAGTCCCTTGGAAACATCAACACAAGAGTGCAGACCAGCAGCATAGAAAGAAAAAAAAATATTGGCAAAAGTAATCTCTTGGCCAGAGCTCTTTTGTTCTTTGATGTCTCTGGAATTTTGTGTACACAGTGTTTCACCTCTAAACCAAATACAAGTATTCATTAATACCAGTCAGGACTTGCCGGGGAGTTTGTAAATGAGGCTCTTGTGCTGAGTCAGACAGATGAGACATCCCTCTTCTCCTATTGCACTGCCTAAAATAGAGATCTTTTTAAAAGCAGAATTAAGGCACATCTTGTCTCACTTTCTTCTGCATACTTGCTTGGGGATGCCAAAAAGCTACTTCTCAGGCCACAAAGTGATTTCACTGCTGATTCAAACATCTCTTGTTGTAATAATACGTATTATATGGGTGACTTATTTCAGGTGATGAAAGAGTGGGTAACAACGGTTTACAGGAAGACTTCTTTCCTGAAGGCTCCAGTAACAGTTTGGTACTTATCTCCCCAGTAGCTTTTAATGGGAATTAAGCACCTACAAGCCATTTTTTTTTCCATAGACAATCTTCCCTGCAGGCTACAAAAGATTGGTAGCATTAAAAATTATGACATTTAGCCAAGATATGGCAAAAGGAAGCACAGTAACCCATACTTTGAAGGTACTTTTCATCAAAAAAGGAGCCTCACATCTTTGCAAATTCAAGATACAAATGTTGTTCCATAGAATCATAGAATAGTTAAGGTTGGAAAGGACCTTAAGATCATTCAGTTCCAGCCCGCCTGCTATGGGCAGGGATGCCTCCCACTAAACCATATCACCCAAGGCTATGTCCAACCTGGCCTTGAACACTGCCAGGGATGGAGCATTCACAACT